>PVJH01008145.1:0-87403 GCA_004026705.1 Nesogale talazaci | reverse complement strand
GGGGGGTCTCGGCTGGTGGCTCTCCGATAGGGCACGACTCAGACAGCAGTCTACAAGGGCCCCCGCCACGCCACCGTTCCAGTCAGTGACTAATCCCAGCCTCCCCCATCGCCGAGCCCCCCTGCTCCCCTCCAGAAAAGTGAGGGAACAGAAAGTCACTCCCCCATCTGGGTAGTCCTAGGTTGAATGTTGAATGGCCAATGTGTCCTTGTTCCTCACGTTCCCCGACCAGCGTTTGCTCTTCCCCAAAGACGAGGAAGGACCCCAGCCTGGTTCCCCAGCACCACCTCGGAGATGGCATGCAGAGGGAGGGGCTGCTCTCCCCAGCGCTTGGTCAGCATCTACTGGCCGCAATGGATGGCCTCCTCTGTGGAATGCCCAGCCCAGGCCAGTCCCTCACAAGGTTTTAAGGCTGGAGAGGCCTAGAAAGGTCCTTTTATCTGACCCATTCCGGCGGCTGGACAAACCAACGCCCACGCAAAGTGATTCCCCTGAATGGAAAGACCTGGGGGGGAGAGGGAGGGGGAGTGGGACGGGGGTGGCTGCCTCCTCGCCTGGCCCAGATCTTGCCTTGGAGGGAAATGGCTTGCATAGCACAAAGGAAATGGACGTGGGCCACCTCAGGCCCCCACCTGCCAGCCAGCCGCAGCCCGAGCCTCTCCCCGTCCACGCTCACCCAGTCCCTTCCCTCCGCAGCTTCATCTCATCATTTGGGGCTCTCAGCGCAGGCCCCCGCTTCTCCAGGGAGCCCGCCCTGAGTCTTTTCCCCGGGATTACGTGCTTCTCTCTGATGCCCGAACGCATGCCTGTATTGCTTCACTTGCCGCGTTGATTCCCATCCTGACTCCATCACGCGGACCCTTTTTTGGTTTAACAAAAAAGCCAGGCCGTCGACGCGTCTCCAGTCACACGTGCGCGCTGCGAAAACGCGTGAATAGACCAACCAGAAGCTGGGTGTCAGGCTCTGTGCTGGCTGGGAAGAAAGAGTTCTGGGCCAGGAAGAATGAGACCCCCAACTTTCTTCGCTCCGTTACCCTGGCCCTGCGGACAGCTCGATTTCCTCAGCTCCAACATGGGGCAGGCGTCCCCTCTCGCAGCGGCACACAACTGTAGAATCACGCAGGCTGCTGGCGGCCCCGCTGGCTTTGGCACCTTAGCCGGGTTCTTGGTCCATCTCAACTTCCAGGGAGGAGGGGTGAGGGGACCACGTCTTGTCCACACCTCAAAGTTCGTGACTGGTTCCAAAGTAGAGGGGCTGAGGGACACCCAAGATAGAGGGGAAAGAGGACTTTTTAAAAAATCACTTTACTGGGGACTCATACAACTCTTAGCACAATCTATACATACATCCATTATATGTCAAGCACATTTGTATATTTGTTGCCCTCATCATTCTCAAAATATTTGCTTTCTACTTAAGCCCTTGGTATCAGCTCATTTTCCCCCTCTCCCCACTTCTGCTCCCTCATGAACCCTTGATAATTTATAAATTATTATTTTTTGTCATATCTTACACTGTCTAATGTCTCCCTTCACCCACTTCCTTGTTGCCTGTACCCCAGGGAGGAAGTTAAATGTAGATCCTTATAATAGGTTCCCCCTTTCTACCCCACTTTCCCTCTACCCTCCTGGTATCGCCATCTCACCACCGGTCCTCAAGGAGTCATCTGTCCTGGATTCCCTATGTTTCCAGTTCCTCTCTGTACCAGCGTTCATCCTCTAGTCTAGCTGGATTTATAAGGTGGAATTGGGATCATGATAGAGGGGGAGATGAAGCATTGAAGAACTAGAGGAAAGGTGTATGTTTCATCATTGCTACACTGCACCCTGACTGGCCCATCTCCTCTCCGCGACCCTTCTGTGAGGGGATGTCCTATTACCTACAGATGGCCTTTGGGTCCCCAATGTGCACTCCCGCTCATTTATAATGATAAAATTTTCGTTCTTTGATGTCTGAAACTTGATCCCTTCGACACCTTGTGGTCACAGAGGCTGGTGGAGCAAGAGGACTTCTAAAGTCACATGACACAAGGGCACACATACAGAGAGGTCTGTAAGCTCTGGGGAGACCTGGTCTGCACCACAGTTGCATGCAAGCCTTTACTGACAAATGGACTAGGAAGAAAGGCCCAAATGTCTACCTTCAAAAGCTCACCGGATTGCAAGAGTCGGATCTGCAACCGGCCCTGAGGCTGGTGCAGGACCCGGCAGCATTGTGTCCCATCGCACTGGGGTCACTGTAAATGGTGGGCCAGCTGGACAGCGATTGACAACAGGAGAGGCAGGAAACTGAGGCCCATCAATGAATCAGCCACAGTGACAGGGTCTCCCAAGACCCTGCTCAGGGGTGACAACCTCCCTGGAGGATTCCTCTGGCATCCTCCTGCCTATTGAATCACCCTACCCGCCCCCTGGCTTCTTTTTTGTCAGATCTCTGCGGGCCACAAACGAGTTGCAGTCAGCCACTAACTTAAAAGATTGTGATGCTACCGCAGAAAGGCCTGGCAACCCACGTCCACTGAGAAAATTGGACGGGGGGGGCAGGGAATTCCCCTTTGCAACACACCGGTCAGGATTCTTGACCACAGTGAGGTTGGGTTTTGTTCATTAGTTTCCTGCTCATCTGCTCCCAGATCTCTTCCAGTGATGAATTCTGGGCAAATTCAGTTGAGTCAACTCCCCTCTTCGTTTCCCCGGGTACTAAACCTGGCTTCTCCGTTGAAATGAGCTCCCTCCTGCAGCCAAGTACACCCACCCACTTGTTCTCTCCAGCCTGCAAGCTGGGCCTCAGCAGCCTCCTCCCCATGCTCTCAGAGCCTGGCTCATTTCACCTTCAGGCCCCAGCCGGCCACCTCCTCTGCAGGCCAACCCCCTCTGGCCTGGCTCAGACCTACCCTTCAAGGGCTGCAGCCATCTAGCAACTTGTTTCGCAGGGTTAACCTTTGTAACAGGCCGCTCTGACTGTGCCAGAACTCCTCTCAGAAAACGCTTTGCTGGGTCCCTCCTGCCAGCGGCAGCTGTGGCCAGCGGGACTGCCCAACAGGGCCAACCAGAAGGCTTGAAGGGCCTGAGCGGGGCAAATGCCAAGAGAGTGGAAACTGGAGGCTAGAGAGAGGGCCGGAGACTACGGGAAATGGGAGAAAGCAACCCAGGAAAAGGTTGGCCCCGGCAGTTCACGCCACGAGGGATTGCAAACCCTCACAGCCACTGCTTCGGAGTCTGTAAAGAGACCTCGGAAACTGGATTTTCATGGGAAACCGCCCCATCTTTTGATGCTGGCTCAAAAATAAAATAAAATAAAAAGTACAGAACAAACACAATAAAAAGCTGTGGGCTGGAACTGGCTTGAAGGCTTCCAGTTTGTGGCTTTGGGCTCAGAGCCGGGATTGGGCATGTGTAGCCCCTGGCCCACTGTCTGTGTTTTGTAAATAAAGTTTTATTGGAACAGGGCCCTGCTCATCCATTTATGCATTGATCTATGGTCCTTTCATGCACAGTTGAGCAGTTGCAGCAGAGGCTGGATGCCTACGGTACTTCCCATCTGGTCCTTTACAGAAGTTTGTCAACCCCTGGCTTGGGGCGGGGAGGGGGAATGCCAACCCTCTGCTGGCACCAAACACCCCTGGCAATGGGGCTGCAGCTTCCCTGTCTATCACTCACTCTCGCCGCCCCCCAGCTTCCCCCAAATACACACAAGCGTCATTCCCCAGCACCGCTGAACCACTTTCCTTCCCAGAATAGCCCTGCGCACACTCTGTGCGCTCGCCTACGCTAATCCCTGGGCCTGCCAAACCCCAGCTGGCTTCTCAAGCCTCAGCTCAAATGCCGCCGCCTCCATGCAGCGCACCAACCCTGCCGCAGCAGCCATTCTGTCCTCACCCTCCCTCCCGCCCGGCGCTCAGCGGCTGCACACATGCTGAGGGCAGGACAGGGCTCTGAACTCAGCAGCCAGGGCCTAGCCAAGCCCCATCCCACAGACCGGAGTTGGGCAGGAGGGCCTAGCTGGGTTGGTCCTGGTGGCTGGAGGCTGCTCTCTCTAGGTGCTGAGCCCTCCCAGAACCCTGCCACCCTCCAGGCGCCACCAGGACAGAGGCGGGCTCGGGCGCTGCCTGCACTGCCAGGCACTGCCAGCTGGGAAAAGGAGTGCACCTGCCTAGCTCATCTCCACCACAGTAGAAGAGTGCCCTGCTGGTAGGAACTCACTCGCTCACTCACTCACTCACTCATGCAAGCACGCGCACCCACGTAAGCACGCACGCACGCACTCAACGCATTCTCCTGTAGAACCCACCCAGTTAAGAAACCACCATGGGAAGCAGTGGCTGGCTCCTGGAGCCCAAGGGACTTCTCAGCGCGGGTCCAGCATCACTCCTCCTTGTCCCCTCCTTCTCTGCAGCCAGGTGGAGCAAGCAGGGCTCCTCCCCTGTGGGGGTTGGCCATGGTCCTGTGATTTGCTCTGGCCAATGGTAGGTGGAAGCGACAGCTCCTGTCCTAAGCTTTGCCAGGCACTGTGCTTTTTTCTCCCTACTCAGCACCAGCCTACTGGCCCAAGGAGATAAGGGACGCTAGAAATAGGCCTGTATCAGTCTGGGTAGACTAGAGAAACAAACTCATCAGCATGCACATGTGTCTAGGACAAGTTTAGCATTCCCAACCCAGTCCAGTCTAGGTCCTTTATTAGCCCCTCCGTCTGATACCAGCCTATCAAGTCCTCTTCAGACGCACATCACACATACAATGACAAGGAGTGCAGGAAGATCACAGGCCAGTGGTGTACATTCTTTTGGCTCCAGTGGCAGTGTACGCATCTTAGCGCTGGCAGGGGTGTCCACGTGGCTCCTCCAGTTCCCAAGGCGTGGGGTCTTTCAGTGTAGTGCCGTGTGTCTTGTCAGAAGAGCGTCTCCAAGGGAGTGAGTCAAGAGAGAGTCTCTTCCGCCTCCAAGGTGAAAAATCAGGACACTCAAAATACTCAGGAGAAGACCAGGCCCACACAGAGGTCTCCTGGAGTATATCCTGGCTAGACTCCAACCCTACACTCTTCATCCTCAAACTGACAACAGATTATGTAGCTATCATAATGCCTGAGCCCACCCACGGACGCAGCTCCCAGCCCAGCCTGACCCACAGCAGCCTGAGTGATGAGAAATGCCACCCACCAGCCTTGGGACAACATGGGTCTGAACCACCGGGGCCACTTACACCAGATGCTTTTCCATGAGTGTGCTGGACCCTTCGATGACGCAGGCATGAAACTAAAGAGGTGGCACCCTCTAGACACATGTTTAAAGAAATGAAAAAGCAAAGAATCAGACGGCAACTTCAAGGCATGTCTGTAAAGGGGCTCTGAGCGCCCCTCTTATCTCCACCACTGCTAGCCCTGCCACCCCAAGAGCAAGACCAGCCCTACTTCTCTTCCTGAGTCTGAATCACCTCCTAAACAGATGTCAATAGAGGACAGTATCGCAAAGGCAGGGCCTCTTCCCGAGCGACGTTTCTGTCCTGCCGCTGGCGTTATTGTGAGACTACCGCATCCCCTACAGAGACCACACACAGGCGTGCTCATCGTGGTGGCTTATGTTGCTGGCAAGGCTTCCCTCGTAACAGAGGGGTTTTGTGCGGAGTTGCTAACCGGACGTTTAGTCGTTCAAATTCACTAGCCCTTCTGCTGGAGAGAGACGAGGCTTGCTATTCCCATAAAGAGTTCCAGGGTTGGAAATAAACACGGCATTTCTGCTCCGTCCTACGGGGTCACTATGAATCAAAACTGTCCGGAGGCAGTGAGGTTTTTTGCAGTCAGCAGTAAGCGATTAGTAGCTACGTTCGAGTGAGTCAAAAGCTATGCGTGTACTTTTTACTTTGGGGGATGTTGGCACCTCTAACCTCGTTCATGTACAAGGGCCAACTGTCCTTGTTGAATGAGCCCACTGGGTCAGCAAAACATAACCCACCACGTGGGGTCTCCACGGAGCCTCAACCAGGAGGAGCAATAAGACAAGAAAAAGAAAAAAACAAAACAAGTTCTCAGATAGCCAGGCAGGCGGACAAGCTGCTTTCTGCCTGGCACCCATGGTAGGCAGAGTGAAGGCCCGTTGCAGATGAAATTAGAGGTTGACGTTGAGTTGAAGAGATGTTCCTGGGTCATTCTGCCAGTGGACCAATGTCACTTAAAGTGGAAGCAGGGTGGAGTGGGGCATGGAGAACCAGAGACTGGGCAGAGGGAGACGGACTCAGGCTGTGTGGGTGTGGTTGGCTTTGAAGACAAAGGATGCACACACTGGCCCAGCAGCAGGGGAAGACCAGGGCGTGGGACCTCCCAAGAATGTGTAGAAGGAGCGCTGCTCACACCTTGATGTGAGTGCAGGCAGGTGGCCTGGGACGTTGGCTCCCAGAACTGAAGGAGGAGACATTGAGCGTTGCTTCTGAGGCATTAGGCGCTGGGCCGTTTGCTGCAGCCGCCAGCACCCCGTACTGCAGCACCCACTCCCCACCCTGCCTCTCCTGCTTGATGCCTCTGATGTCCGAGGACTACCCACCTAGGCCCCCTGACCCCTGGCTCACAGTTGGGGTGAGCCCGTGAGCAGCGGCAGTTTCTCCCCTGCCCTCCCCCTGCTGCATAGTGTTCTGACAGTAACTGTGTCCCTCAAGATGACCATGACCGCTCCCTTGGGGTGGTCCTCTTCCCTGCTGCAGCTCCATCAGCCCTGGGGATGCGCTGCCTTTTGCTTCCCCTTCACACTCAGCAAGTTAACGCCTCCTGCTGTGATGGGTCCCTGGTGCCCCCACACCCCGGTGGGTTCCCCTCTCGCCTCCATCCATGCACGCTTCATTCAAAGTCCCAGTGGGGGTTCTTCCGCCTCCTGTCAGTAACCTGCCTGATCCACAGATGCGGTCACTGAACAAGACCAACTCGCATGTGCGCTCTGCCGGAGAGACACCCCGGGTTGGGCAGTGCACAGCGCAATGGCTATTCCTGGAGGACAGATAGCCAGGTCCTGCTCTGCCAGGAGCCCACACTCACCCCCTTCAGGGTATGGAGTGGGGGGCACGAAGCCCGCCTCGACTCTCTATGGTGACTTGCCTCCTGTTTGGGTGAGGGACCCCCTGAGCCAGTCTGCAGTGTTGAATGAACTGGAGGGAGGATGCGGCCAGGGAAAGCCAGCTGCCCCCTGCAAGGAGGCCAGAACAGAGCATGTGGGGACCTGGCTCCTCAGAGCTGGCTGTGCGGACAGGCCCTGGCCGCCGGGAGCCCGTGAAACGCTGTAAGGTATTTTGCGAGTGGTAAGTTGTCCTGGGGGACCTTGGTAGCTTATGAAATGGCGCTACTGTTAGTTGCTTAAAATGATAAAATCGAAATGCTTTTCTCTACCCCAGACCCTGGAGACTCTATAAGAGGGCAAAGCTGCCCCTGGTGAGTTTCTGAGACGGGGACTCTTTACCAGAGTACAAAGTCTTATCCTTCCTCCAGGAGCTGGCTGCTGGTTTTGAACTGCTGACCTTGAGGCTAGCCAGCCAATGGGTAACGGCTACGCCAACAGGGCTCCTAATTTTTCACCAGTGCCCAAGGGCCAGACGTCCAAGCTCAAGCTGGGGCTGATACAAAGGACTGCTGCATTGAAGAGGAGGGGCTACAAGCTGGGGGGCAAGGGAGACTGGGTGCACGGGGAGGTCCAGCCCGCAGGCCCTCAAAACCATCCATACCAGCTAACCTCACACACCTCCGGGAATGGAAGCAGCTCCAGCCAACACCTTAGGGGGAGGGGAGGGTGGTGTTAACTGAATGTTTGACCAGTATGGCCCTGGGATGGTGTTATAGATATTCAGACGGCCCTTGGGCACCAAGTCCCCCGTGTCTGGGCTACAGCATCAGATGTGGCTGGATCCAAAAGTCAAGGTATTGCTCTGAGGACTCTGTCTCCAGCCCCCAGCCAGGGCCACCCACTCATCGCCATCGGCTTTCTTCTTCTTTCTCTTCTCTGGCTTTTGGGAACAGACATTTCTCACTCACAATTTAGGAGGCTGCAAATCTGACTCCAGGGAGCCTCCTCCTTAAAAACTTGCTCCCTGTTGGCCCTAGAGAAGGCCCTGTCACAGTCCCGAAAGCCCTGCTTTCCTCAGTCCGGAGACAAACTTTAGGTGTGGTTATGGGGTTCCCAGCTCCCGCCTAAGGTGCCTTTTTTCTATCTCAGAAGCATAAGCCTCAGACATGCCCTGCACTGATACAGTCTAAAGTCGACTCCAGGCAACACAGCATGCGACAGCGCAGCCCTGCCCTGTAGAAATGGCCCTAGCAGGGCTGAGCCCCGGTGACATAGTGGTTGTACGCGGGACGGCAGCCCACTGGGACGGAGGTTCAATTCCAGCAGTGGGGCTGGGCCTCCTACTCCCACCACCGGAGAGCAGTGATGCCCATCCACCCCACCCCATCCCCCAAAAAAGAAAAGAAATGGCCTAGCAGGGCTGAGCCCCAGTGGCATAGTGGTTGAGTGCAGGACTCCGGCCCACGGGCTTGGCAGTTCAAATCCAGCAGCGGCTTTCCAGGAGCAAGGCTGGGCCTCCCACTTCCACCAGAGGGCAGTGATGGCCCCCCACCAAAAAAAGAAAGCAATGGCCCTCACCACAACTTCCTTCTCTAACGGCCTCTTTCTCCTCTGCGGCCGCTGGCAGACAGACTCAGATTTATATTCTGCAGGCTGAGCAGCCCTGTTGGAGAGGAAGGGCCTCGTTTTTTCACAGATGGGGCATGGGTGAAGAGGCCGGACCCTAGGTCATGTCCCAGGTGTGTACCTCCTGAGAGGGTTAGCTGCAGAGGGCCAGTATCTGGGCAGTCCTGCAGGGGGTGGTAGAGGAGGGTGGACACTGGACTGACCAGTGGAGCGGGTGCCACTAAATGCTCATGCCCTTCTGTTCTTTGCCATTTTCATGAACTTGAATGTGCCTTCTGATACAAAGGCTGCGTACACACCAGCCTGAAACACACGGAGTCCCCGGGGGAAGCATACCACTGCAGGCCAGGCATACTTCCCAGGGGTCAGGGTCTGGGAAATGGGTCTGACATGGAACTTTCAAGGCTTGGTGGGAGTAGTGGGGCCCTGTGGATTAGTGTCATTATCCCTAGAGCAGTAGAAAGCAAAGTCTGACCCCATCAGAAAGGCCGGTCCCTTTTTAGTGTAGAGTGAGTATAACCACAGAACTAAGAGACCCAGACCTAGGGGGGAAGGATCTGGAAAGTGTTAGTTACACTGTTAGCTGGGTCCCTAACCCAGGGGTCTGTCTGACTTCATCAGGATCTGCTTAGTGCAAGGGACAGAACCCCAACTCAAACAGGCTCGGGTACAAACAGTAGCTGCAAAGTAATGATAGCAAGAACAATTGCTGTGATTCTCTGTGAGATCTATCTATGTCATTTAGGTATGGCTGGATCCAGGTGCTGTGCAAGACATCAGGAAACCAGAAGTCTATCCCCGGTCTGCTTTTCTCCACAGTGGCTTCCTTCTCAAGCTCCTGGGGACCCTAGGCCTGCAGCCCCCACTCAGTATTTCCTGAGCAGAGAGGGTTCTCTTTCCACAAGCCCAGGATGCGCCGTGAGTCGATGGACTTGGGTTCCATAAGCATCTCTAAACCACTCCTTCTGGGCTGAGCCCCGGTGGCGTAAGTGGTTGAGTGTGGGACTGTGGCCTAGGGGCTTGACGGTTCAAATCCAGCAGCAGCTGGGTAGCTCCCACGACCACCAGAGGGCAGTGATGCCTAAAACTAAAAAATAATAATAATTAATAAATAGACCGCTCCTTCTAATCAGGGTGACAGACTCACCATTTGTCTGAGCCCAAGGCCAATGCCCCGGCCAGGGATCAGCTACTTTCAAACCTCATGGACTGAGCAGAGAGGTGGGGAGGATGGGGGGGCGGGGGTGGGGTGTGATTAGCAAAGGAGAATGTCGCCTGCAGGGAAATAAAAAAAACAACAGCTGTCCCACTTGGGGGTGGGGACGGGAGATCTGGGGTACAGACGGCAGCCCACGTGCAAGCCGGAGAGGAGGCTGTTGCAGGCTGCGTGTCAGCTGGGAGGGGAGCTGGAGGGAGGAGTGGATGGGGTGGGGGCCGGCCTGGCTTGAGCCTGGGGAAGGTACAGCCCACAGATGGCCAAGTCCCACGGAGGGGGGGCAGGTACTGGAGGATGAGGGGTCCACGTGTCCTCTCACAAAGACTCAGGTCCCAAGTCCCAAATCGTTCCTGAGGGTGGACTCAAGGCCTGTGTGTCTCCATGAGCATAGGTCCTAGCTGTACCTTCAGGACAGGCATACGGGGGGAATGAAGACAGTCTTCCTGTCTGCCCAGGGGAAGAGAACTGCTTTTAACTCATGTCCACCCCCTCCCGCACCCCCTCTATCGCTGGGTGACCTTCACTAAGTCACAAACCCTCTCTGGGCTGCGGCAGGCAGTCCCAGAGTCCCTGTCCAGTCGTCTGCTCCCGGCTCTCCAGCTGGCCCTTGATGCCGAGGGGGCCCTGGCCTGCCAGGGTCCCCTTCATTGCCCGGTGAGGAGCCGATCTGGCCGGGAACAGGAGCGAGGGGCAGGGTGCTGTGATTATTGTAAAGAGGAGCATTTAAGTGTTTGGTTTTATGAGGAGCCGGCCCTTTCCGTCAGCAGAAAGCCACAAGGCTCCCTGGGTGCGAGTTAATTTCCTCCGAGGCTCGTTTCTGGCCACCGTCACTTTTCCTCGGCTGCTTTATGGCTCTCAGAACCAAGCGGAGCAGTGTGGGGGGGAGGTAGGGAGGGCAGGGAAGTAGCAGGCTGGAGAGGACCCCTGCCCTCAAGCCCTCAGGACAGAGCTTACCGGCCTGGGCCAGCTGTGAGCAGGGAGTCCGGTGACTGACCCCTGTGCAGGGCTGGCTCTGAGGCAGAAGGCTGGGGAGGAGGAAGAAGGGCATGTTCCCAGCCGGGTCATGCCCCTTGGCACCTGCTTGAGAAGCAAGCAAGAAATCAGTAGGAATTCCAGGGTGGCCAGGCCAGCCCACCTCCATCAATCAGCTGCTGAAGATGCCCGCTCTGGCTCACAGGAGGCAGACTACCTCAAACAGTGCTGGTTCAAATCCCAGCACCAACAGTGTGGTGCTGCCAGGGACCAAGGGGCTTTGCCCTCTGGGGACTGAGGTCCCCTGCAGCACTCAGGAGGGGCATCTGCTAATGCCCAAAGCACCCAGCCTGGGCAGCCCCCCCCAGCGTGAGTGATGTTGTCCTGAAGGCGGGTTACCCAGGCTCTACCCAGGAGCGCAGCGGGGCCCAGTGGGAGCAGCAGGTATCCCCTCCAAGATGCTGTCACGGGTCGCCCATCACCAAAGGACACATGTCAGCCGCATCCGGTCTGACCACTTTGCCACCTGGAGTGACTCTCAAAACTGCCTGACAAGGTAAAGGTTGTTGCCCATTTCCATGGAGCTGCCTCTGACTCGTGACCAACCCTTGCCCAGCAGCAGGCAGGTTGCCTGGCCCTGTGCCATCTCCACAGTGGGTGACATGCTTCAGCTCATCGTTGGGGTCACCCGTGTTTTGAAGTTCTTCCACCCAGGGGGCTCATCTTCCAGCACTGTGCCGGACAACCGTCTGGCTAACGTCCAGAGATAAATCACCAGGTTCATCTTCCTGAGCCTGGTCTTTATCCAGAAGCTCCCCTGAAACCGGCCCCCCAGGAGTGCCCCTCCGGGATTTGAAAGACAGGGCAGCGCTTCCAGCGTCCCAGGAGCACACGACACGTCACCGACATTCAAGGAGCTGAAAGTAGTGGGCTTGCTGGTCCCACAGAAAGATGAGAGACCCGAAGCAATGAGAGGTGAGGCTTAGAGGACCAAGCAACCAGGAAAGCGAACCAGGTGCCCATCAGTCCTGCGGCAGATGCCCTGAGAAGCCGCTTTGCCCCATGAGTCTATAGATGGCAGCTCTGAGAACCGAGCACCTGATGTTACGTCACCGGCGGGTTCCAAGGAATCCATGAGTTCAGAGAAGACAGGCGCTGGACGTACTGCCAGAGAGCAGTCTTTGGGGTCGGATCTGGGCTCCAGGCAGCTGTGGCTCATGGGATCTTGAACAGATCATGTGCTCCTCAATTTTCTCATCTGCAAAAACAGGGACAGCACAGACTTCTGAGAACTCTCCAGGAGGTTGGAATAAAGTGGGATGAGGCATGTTTGCCCCACGGGCACGTTGGTGGTGGTTTGCCAGCTGGAAGCACGGCAGCTGGGAGAGAGGGGAACGCGGCTTCCCTTCTGGATTCTCCCCACCACACGTGCTCAGCCCTCTGTGGCACCCGGGCAAGCCATTGCCTCTCCATGAACCTCTCTTGGCCACAGGCCCAGCTGAGAGCTCATGAAGCCACGCATCTTATGTCTAGGAAAAGGAACCCTGGTGACTTGGTGGCTATACATCGAGCTGCTAACCACAAGGCCAGCAGTTCAAACTCACCAGTCCCTCCTTGGGAGAAAATGAGGCTTTCTGCTCTAAGAAGGACTTATAGCAAGTGATCTGAGGTCCATGTGCCTCCAGAAATCCATCCACAGACCACAGGGCCTTGTGAAGATCCTGGAGATGAGGCTCCTAGGTCCTTGTGTGTCTTTAGGGAAGAAGGCTTGGGCCTGACCTTGTGTGTCTTCAGGGAAGAAGGCTTATCCTTGTGCTTTGTTGATCCAACAGCGTCGGGATTCAACAACTGGCCACATTTCTAGCCCCACCAGAACGTGTCCTGAGGAGGAAGAGGAGTTTCACGCCCCACGAGCTGACTCTCTTGTCTGACCTTCCCCACTCAGGACGTCTGTGGTCTTTCTCAGCATAGGCCTTCCTTCCCGCTCAGAACGACTGCCTGTCGTCCTGCGCCCCACAGATGGCCTTCCCTATGATTGGCTGAGCTGATTCCACGCCCACTTTCAGGAAGATCCTGATTGGCTACTTAGCATGACCCACCTTCCTAGTTGAGGTAACCCAATCAGAGCCATTGAGTCATGAAGCTTCTTAGTGTTTCTGGGAGAGCCAAGTTTCCTCTGTATTATATGGAAGTCACCCTTCTGCGAAAGCAGTGGTTCTCCACCTTTCTAATACCATGACACTTTAATTCAGCTCCTCATGTTGTCGTGATCTCCCCAACCATAAAATTATTTTCTCTGCTACTTCATCACTGTCATTTTACTATGTCATGAATTGAGCGCAACCTCTGTGAAAAGGCCGTTCAACTGCCAAGGGGGTCGCGACCCACAGGTTGAGAACCCACAGGTTGCTAAAGGACGCGGGGTGAGGATGCTATTTTGCCTCTAGGAGGGAGAGTGAGGAGCCCATGAAGAGCCTGGGGGTGAAACTCACAACACGAAGTCAAGTTAGGGAGATGGAAAGAAGTCATGTCTTGGATGACAACTTCACAGCTACTGGATCCATCCTTACCTGCTGCTATCTCCGGTCTTTTGAACAATAAGAGCCAATAACCTCCCTTTATGATGTAGCCAATTACATCTGATTCTTCTATCTCTTACAACACAAAACTCTTCGATGGAAAACCTTTGCAGGCCGGGTCAGA
Organism: Nesogale talazaci; assembly: GCA_004026705.1. Classification (NCBI taxonomy): domain Eukaryota; kingdom Metazoa; phylum Chordata; class Mammalia; order Afrosoricida; family Tenrecidae; genus Nesogale; species Nesogale talazaci. The sequence goes on along the minus strand of PVJH01008145.1, from coordinate 73,849 downwards.
GAGAAAAAGGATTGGACAGAGCACAGGACCCTTAGAAGGCAATATTTTTTCAAAGGGTTGGGGTGGCATCATCCATCTTTCAGATCTGCATGTTGTTATGATGCCGGAAGCAGTCCCACTGGATTTTCCAACAGCCACCGGGTCACCCAGGGAGGATAGGCTTCAACAGAGCTTTCTGAAGAAGAGAGACTGGCATGAAAGGTCTGGAAATCAACTTTGCAAAATTAACCCATGAAAACCCTGTGGATCACACTCTGGACACAAAGGCACCCACCCTCGTGAAGACGGTGCAGGCGTTTCAGCCTGTTGGGTCTCCGGTTGCTACAAACCAGGGCTGGCTCCAGGACAGCGAACAGCAGCAACCTCAGTGTGGAGGATGGGAGCGCCCGACCTGCCTCCCCGGTGCTCAGGAATGAGAGCAAATAGATGCTTTGTTTTTATTTGTCTGGACAGGAGGAAATGTTGACTATGCGGTGTTTGATTCATCGCCAATTCCATTCAAGTCCACAAACATCTTAGGTGTCTGCCGGGCACTCTGCAAGTGATGAAGGAAGACACACATACGAAGCAGACAGGCCTGACAGCAGGGAGCTCCCCGGCAGGTGCGGGAGACGGGCTCCGACAAAATGCACCATGACACAAGCAAGACTGGGACAAGCGCCAGCATGGAGACACCAACCGACAGTCTCAGGGAGCCCAGGGAGAGGGTGATGCAGACAGGCGGTGCCCAGGGCTGGGACTGCATTCTCTGCTCACGAAGGCAGCTTCTGGCACCGCACCGGCAGGGTGGGCCCATGGAGGATGCACTCAACTGCAAATCTAGAAGTGGGTTGTTCGAGCCCACCCAGGGCCACTGCAGAAGAAAGCCCTGGGGATGTCTTTCCCTCAGGACTCCATGGTCACATGGGGGGTCTGCGAGTCCACAATGACTGGGTGGCAGTGGGTTTTCCTGGCATCTGCAGGAAAACCTGGACACCCACAGAGGACACCTTTTCCTAATTTTGACCATGGCGCCTTTTGGGTGAGTGTGGTTCCCAAGTTCAAAGCGTGGGTGAGGGACAGGGTGGAGATCATTTTGGGAGCTTCCGAAAAGGCGTTCTGTGGCATGCCTGTTCCTTTAACCCACCTCCCAAAGACAAAGTCTCTCTTTGGTTCTAGCCTGTCCTTCACACCTCTCCGACATTCACTGGCTGGCCTCTCTTTTGTAACAGGGAGCAGTCCACAGCCCCGTCCCCCTGCTGCAGGCAAGGCTCTTGCTCAGATTTCATTGCATTGTTTTGTTTTCATGGCATTTACTTTAACAGTTGTCTTCTATTTATGGCAAGAGATATTGGCTTTCCATTTATGGCAGTGATCAAAAGCTTCCCTCTAAATTTCATTTCTTTAAGTTTTATAAAGGGCGCCGATTGAAAGGGAAAATATTAAATGGCACAAGCGGGACTCAGGCACGACTGGCACTCAGGAGGTGGGATGGGACTAACTGACATTGGGCCAAAGCTGGTGGTTCGAACACAGAGCGCCTACTATGTGCTGCAGGCCCCGGTGTTAGACGCACAGCAGAGAGCCACATAGGCCTGCTCTCCGACTGCGCTCCTGTCTAGTGGACACTGCTGAGGTCATCAAGTCGGGGCTAGGAGGGGTGCGGTTTGATTGAGCCGAAAGTAAGCAAGAAGAGGTGAGGGGGCAGGCGCAATCCTGAATGGCAGGGGGTGAGGAGACAGTGGAGGCTCTGTGGGAGAACTCCCCACCGCCAGGTGGGAGGCCTGGGTTTCTTTCCCGCAGCGCACCGTCAGTGCAGCCACCCCTCCCTGTGCCTCTTTCTGGGCACCGCCTTTGGTGCAAGGCCAAGTATATCTCAAAGGAGCTTCCAGACAAGGCAGTTGAAGCAGAAAGACCTGGCAATCTACTGCTGGCCCAAGCCAGGCGCTAAAAAGTCTACAGAACCACAGTTGACCCTGGGGAGGCTGGAGCAGCCACGATCAGCTGCCATGAAGCGTGGAGTGGCCCGGCGGCAGGGGCCACACTGACAGCAGCCCATCCTAGAAAGCGGTGTCCGTGGCGTCGTGATGGCAAACGTGGACGTGAGGAGGCGAAGCCCCCAGCCTCGTGGCGGTTCTGGGAACGAGCCTTGCAGGCAGAAGGAGTCAAAGCTTTGTGGGGCCCAGCAAGCCAGGTGCCCCGGGGCAGCCCTGACTCACAGTGAGCCTGCAGTGTCATGGTTTTTGCAGAGTTCGAGCGCCAGGCCTCGCTTCCCAGCCACCTCCAGTCGCCATTCAGCCTTGTGGTTAGCAGCCCACCAGGTGGACCACGTGCCCCAAACAGCCCCCTCCCTGCCTGCTGTTATGCCCTCTGGCTGAGGCTGACTTGGCACCCCACAGGAAGGCCCTCACAGATACACTCCTTTCCTTCTCCGTGGCAGGCAGCCCACAGGGACCGAGGTGTGGTCTGGGATGCCCCTCTAAGGGCTGGGGATGGGGGGGATGCTGCCGATTTCTTCTGCCCACCACACTTCCCACAGCACAGCCCTGAGCCCTGAAAGCAGGGTGCAGAGCACTGCAGTCCAGGGGGTCTCTGCCGTCAGGCCTGACTGGTGGTCCACACAATGCGGTGCTAAGTGTGTTCGATGATTCCAAGTCTGGGCCAACGAGGCATGGAGCTGCAGTCTGTCTGCAGCATGGCAGGGCTGGGAGAACCGGAAACCCGAATGTAGCGTCTCCCTTATTCCGGGCCAGGCCCTTTTTATCTTATTGAGCCTCGGTTATCTTCTCTGTTGAAGGGGATGCTACATTGAACAAAGCCACATGTACGGGTCTTGTTGCCTGGTAACCACTCAGCAAATATCCTGTTCCTCCAGATGACCCAAAGCCAAAGACTCACTGCCCTTGAGCCCAATCCGACTCATAGCAGCCCAACGGAACCGAGTAGAAGTGTTCCTCAGGGTTTCTGACACTGGACATCCTTTATAGAAGCTGGCAGTCTCATCTTTCTCAAGCCAAGCAGTTGGTAGGTTTGAACCATTGACCCTGCAGTCACAGCCCAGTGCTTTACCCCACTCTGTCACCAGGGTCCTTCTGAGTTACCCAGAACCTTCTTGTTTTCCTTCCACAAATGGACAGCGGCAGGAGGGGGCGATGGGCAGGAGCATTTGCCCCTCAGCACCATGCGTTCTTCCAGGTCCTGGAGGCATGGCCAAGACAGCTACAGCCCCGACTCTTGGAAGACACACCAGCGGGGGGCAGGGCAGTAGGAAAGTTTAGGGCATGGCCCAGAGTGGATATCCCGGGTGGAAGTCTTACAGAGGAGGTGACACAGGAGAAGGAGGGTGTTAGCAAAGGCTTGTGGGAAAACGTTCTAGACCGAAGGAAGAGCAAAGCCAAGTCCCTGAGATGGCCCAAACCTGAGCCTGAGCCTGAGGGGGATTACGCCAGAGGGGTTGCCTGTGGTACAGCAGGACCTGAGTGCTGAGGAGGCCAGCACAAGGTGATGGGGGAGGCAGAGTCTGGAGACTCAGGTCTTCAAACTGTGATGCGAGGGGAAGCCAGCAGGCTTCTCTGTGCAGGGGTCCCCTTCAGCCCCATCTTTAGGGATCTGCCCTCTGGTGGAGACCCCTGGAAGGTCCACCCCACCCTCCACCTCCTGGGCCAGTTTCCTCCTTGGACAGCCCCGCAGGGTGCCCACTCACCAGCTGGGTCCTCCCCCTGAATCCCAGTCTCCTCCAGGTTGGAAGGCATCTTTGAAGTTTGGATGAAGGAAGGGAGGAGGAGAGCAAAGTGGGGCTGCTGGCACAGGAAGAACAGCAGAAGCCAGTGCTGGAACCCTTCCCAAGTATTTAGAAATTAAAATAATAAAAGAAAACTGAGCATATGGAGTTTGTAAAGTGCCGTCCATCTTCAAAAAGGGACACAACTCGTGCGGACTGCATGGCCCAGCTGGGGATTAGGGTGGGCTGTCCCTGGCAGGGCGTGGGGACAGAGGCATGTCTGCTAGGAGGTGCGGAGGGCTGCTTTGGGTCATACTCTCAAAAGAGGAGAAGAACATCCCCAGTCTCACTTCACGAAGGAGCCCTGGTGGCCTAGTGGTTACCCACTGGCCTGCAAACCAGAAGGTCGGTGGTTCAAAACCACCAGCTGTTCGATGGAAGAAAGATGTGGCTTTTAACTCCCAGAAAGAGTTACAACTTCAGAAACTGAGCCGTCAGGGAGTTTCTTCCTGACTGTCCCTAGTCCTGCCCTCCTCCTCCTGCACACACAGCTCCATTCCCAAACTGTCCCATCCTTCCTCTCCCATGTCCAAGTCCACAGCAGGAACTGCGGACTGTCCCCCAAACACACCTGAATCCAACGTTCCTCACCCCCTCATGCCTCACTCCAGTCCAACATGCCACCTTCACCTGGCCAAAGCAGGTACATGTTCCTCTCCCTCCCACCCCCAGCTGGTCCTCCCCACAGGCACCAGATGGATCAGGCCGTACCACTTCTTAACTCAAGGTCCTTTTGACTTTGCTAGATGCAGTCTCTATATAGGCCCACTTCCTGTTGTTCCTTAAGAAAGGCGAAGGCCGTTTCCACCTCAGGGGCTTTGCACAAACTGTGCAAACACTCTTCCCAGGCTCTTCCCATGGACCACTCCTCCCCACTCCAGATGCCTCACCTGAAAGCCATCCCTTCAGGTAAGCCCCCACTGACAGCCCATCCAGATGGATTGCTTCCAACATCATTTTGTTCATTTCTACAGGCGTACCATGTGAATTCCCTGGGTGGCTTTTGACTCCCTCCTGCTGCGTCTGTCTCCATCCCCTCCCCAGCCCCTCCACACTCCCACCCCACCCAGAGCTCAAGGCCTGCTCTGTCCTCTCGCTGGTTGTGTCCTCCACGCCCCGCCCAGGGCTTGACCCAGAAGAAACTCTTGCCAGGAAGATGGGGCGGGTGCCTGCCAGAGCTCCCTGGGTACATTAGCATCAACTGGAGGCAGGCAGCACCACTCCTTCTGAGCGCTGAGAAGTAACCAACATCACACAGAATTGTTGAGGAAAGGCTGGACCACGTGGTTGTGAGTCAGGGCATCAGATAGCTCGGTGACTCGGAGATGTGGGGATTCCTATCCCGACAGAGTCCCCGGCAAGAGACCTTCGCTGAGGCCCAGGCGCCCCCCATCACCCCAGGCGCATCTGAACCCTCTGTGAAGGTGCCCACAGCAGGTAAGGTGCCCTCAGGGGTACCTGGAGGGGCAGTGCAGAGAGGCCCCCCAGAGGGGCGGGGAGCAGGGCTCTGGGCCCAGGAGGGTAGTGGAGAGTCCCAGGCTTCCGCCCACCCCCCACCCCCACACAGCCCGGCCCCCGCCGTCTGGCCGCTCCTCTCCCGCTCTGCCGCGCGCTGGCCTCACAAGATGGATTTTCCTGGCTGGGCCAATCTTGCTGCCACCTGTTCGCGCTGTGCCGGAGCCAGCAGAGTGGCTCTGCTTCAAACCCAGAGCAGCTGGGCGAGCCGTTGCCAAGCCTCGTCGTCGTCGCCGTCGTCCTTCCCCTCCTCCCTCGCTCCTGTGGTCTGTCGCAGCGCAGCAGCTCGAGCTGGCCTGCCGTGTGCTGTCAGCTGGACTGGCCTCCTTGCTCCCCGCCACGCCCCCTCCAGCCTTCAGTAGCCCCTCATTCCCTCCACCCCCACCTCCACCCCGCCCCTCCCTCGGCAAGGCTGTAGGGTGAAGCACCTGGGGGGCTTCACAGACGCCCTCTCCCTGCTCCCATGGAGTCCCCAACCCTGACCCCACGAGCCTTGTTCAAGAACTCAGGCAGGAGAGGCGAGGCTGTGCCGGGCAACAGAGCTGAGAGGTGACACCTACAGACTGCCCCCCTCCCCCCAGGCCAGGCCCACGGGGGACACTCTGCGCAGCAGGAGCCCCGCGTGGGCCCCGGGAAAGGGCAGCGTAGGTTCAGACACTTCCTGCAGTGAGTAAACTGCAAAGCGGGGCGAGGTGTGGGGGGGGCTCCAGGGTCTTGGCGGAGCCCCTCTGGACCTCAGTTTACCCCCGGGCTGGACTGCCCACCCCCCAGCGGCGGCGGACCGAGGCTGGGGCCGAAGTAAACGTGTGGGTGGCACCGAGCTCGGCCCACGGTCAAGGTCCGCTGCTGCTGGCCGCGCACTGGCTGGTGCAGCCTTGCGGAGGTGACCCCAGACCCTTCCTAGGCTGGAGCGAAGCTGGCCTGGCAGAAGGACAAACGCGGATGGAAGAGCGGCCCTGACGGGGACAGGCAGACAGGTGGCTCTGGGGGCGTAGGGCGGGACCTTCCCAGGTGGAAGGACAGGCGGGCGCTCCCACCCTGGATCCCTGCACTGGGCGCACCCGAGCCCCAGCCCCAGCCACGGAGCGCGGGGTGAGGTGACTGGATGGAGGGCTTGGACCCCGAGACGCAGAGAAGCAACAAACGTCCCCCACTCCCACCCCAGCCAGGGCCCAGTGGAGACCGGTGGCAATAACCCGGGCTGTGTCTAAGTCGAAGGAGGGTGAGACCATCTCCGGACCAGTCCCCCGGGGCAGGGAGCTGATGCTTGGGGCGGACTCAGCAGAAGGGGAGGTGTGCTCCCGTGGGTTTGGGTGCGTCTCCCTGGGCATCCAGAGACTGGCTGCAGGATCCGCAGCGGGGCCTGGGGATAGGCACCATGGGATGAGGGATGGGTACCAGCTAGGACAGGCAGGCTTGGACCCCATGCTTCCTGGTGCTGTCTTGGGGCCACCTCCCTGCTTCCTCTTTGACCACAAATCTTTGACCCAGAGAGAGATTAGAATGCTTTTGGTAGAATGGACGCTCCTGTCTGTCCCTCCCTGGGTGCAGTGACTCTCCCTTGCACGTACACTAAGGTCCAGAGCTCACCAGGCTGACTAGGTCTGACTGTCACAAGCTGAGCCTCTGCCTACCTCCCAGCCTCGGGTCTATTCCACTCCCTGCCCTACGGAGAGACTAGCCCTGTGGGCGTTTTCCAGAGGTCCTGGAGCTCGGGGGCGGGGTGGAGGGGGGGGGACCCTGCATGGTTATGTGTTGTGCTGATAACCTCCGAGTCAGTGGTGCAGAACTGCCAGCAGCTCTGAGACAGAAAGAGGCGGTTTTCTACTGCCTTACAGAATTAGAGCTCAGAAACCCACAGGGGCCGTGCTGTCCTGTCTGATCCGGTCAAGCGGGAGTCAGAAAGGGCAGTGAGTTTTCGTGTGGGAACTGGGTCTCTCTCCTGAGAGGGAACCCCCCACCCCAATCGCAGTGAGTGGCCTTCCTCTTCCTAGTATGTGTCGTTCTCGGGAAAATGTTTCCTTGGCGCAGTTTTGAGCGGTCTCTGCCCTGCAGAATACAAGCTCTTATCTTGTTCTCTGTCCTTTCCCTACTGCCCAGACCAGATGCCCGCTCACGGTGGCAGTTCATAAATCCGCCCCCTCCACCGCACACACAGGGCAGAGAGGAACACAGGGTTTTGAAGAGCCAGGACCAGCTCCAGCCCCAAGGGGGGCACGATGATGGTGAGTGAACCTGAGTCACGGGTTTGCCCGGCGTCACCTCCTTCACTTCCTGTCTGCCGTGGGAAGACGGTCTGCGTTACCTTGTGTGACAGAGAAGGCAGCCAAGGGTCAGGGATGTTGACCCACATGCCCAAAGTCACACTCTTAGGGGAAAGAATAAGATTGTGACTCCAGTTGCACACTTCCTCCTCAGTGGCATGTGGCCTCCCAGGAGAAAGACCTTGGAGTCACTTTTAGTCCCTCTTCCCCCCCATTGGGAGGTTACATCCTCCCAGACTTTGCCTGCCTGACACAGCAGCATCGAGGAGCCAAGGACCCCAAGCTGAAGGGGCAGCGGCCAGGAAAGTGGCCACCCTGATCCTGGGTCCCGGCAGCCTAAGGGCTGGCTTGAGTGCGGAAGACATTTCTGGAGGAGACACCTGCAGTCCTCCAGGATGGAAACAACTGATGACTAGGTCAAAGTCCTAGCTGCTGCTGGCTACTCAGTCTTTCTGGCTCCCTGTCTTCTGTGGCATGGGGATGATAATGCCTACCTCCCAGAGTCTCTCTAAGAACCAAACCAAGCTCTGTATGTGAAAGCAAGTTTTACAAACCGTCAGGGGTTGCACAAATGTCTGGTGATGAGGACCCATTTGGTTGCAAGAGGCAGAAACCCACCTCAAATTGGTTCAGACCCCAAAGAGAATCTCCTCCTGGCTTGTGTAATTGAAAAGTGCATGGGATGGGAAGGTGGTCTGGCTTTGGGCGTGGTTGGATCTAAGCGCTCCAACAGCACCAACAGGAGTGAATCTCCCATCTTATCTCCTTAGCAGACCTCCTCCGTGAGGCTTCCTCCTCAGGCAGGTTCTCAATGGCAGGTGGCCTTCAGCCACTTCAGGCTCCCACTCTAAAGATGATCCACCCCACTTGAAAGGAGGTGTCTCCCTCTTAAACCACAGTGAAGTCCCAGATGAATTCTCCTTGGTATAAACCAAGGGGTGGGAGGGTTTGGACCTACTCTGCACCAATCCCTATAGAAGACAGGACGTTGGGAAACTCTGATTGGTCACCTCTGGATCGCAGGGGGTGGATGGACTCCATCTGAACCACAAAGACTGAGTGTTCTCACTGTGTTCTCCCAGGGGAAAGGATGGGGTGTGGGAGGCTGGCTGGCAATTAGCAGATCCACGGTGGCATTCTCACTCCTTCCAGCTGGCAGTGCCGAGAAGCCCTCGCGAGCTCCAAGTCCCAGGAGGCTGCCCTGCAGGGCCAGGAGGAGGCCCTTCCTGGAGACCGTCTGGAGGAAAGAGGCTGTTGGGAGAGAAACAGAATCGCTCCATGAACGTGCTGTGTAAACGGTGAAAGACGCCCTTCAAATGGTAGAGCTTATCCTCAGTGTTGCTTTCGAACAGGAAGAGTGAGGACTTATGGGAAGTCAGAGCCGGGAGGGCTGGGAAATTACGGATTGTCTCCCCCGCCCCCATGTTTCCACTGCATGCCTACCTGTTCAAAAGAACCATCTCCCCTGATGAGCTAGGGGTCACTTAGGGGGATCACAACCCATGGCTTTGCTCTTAGAAGAGTCTCGATTCCCCTCCCCCCCTTGAAAGGGCCCTCCAGATCTGATCCCTGCCCACCTCTGAGACTCCATGACCCTTGTCTGCTTGCCCTATACCCCCACGTGCTCCAGCTGCACTGCCCTTCCAAGCTCATTTCCCTCTGAATGCCTTTTGCCTATGGTCCCCTCTGCCTGTACTTTCTCCCCCTGTCTCCCAACAGCCATGACGGCCTCATCACTCAGATCTCTGAGAGCCGCCCCCCTCGATGGTACTGCCGCATCGGTGCCCCCCACGTCCTCTCTGGTCACTCATCGGCTGTACGGTCCTGTCTGGAGTGATCTCATTTATTCCTTTCCTTGTGCATGCCAGCCCCTCTCGCTCCTGCCTGCCAGCGAGACACCCGTGGCTGCGTCCAAACCCAAAGAACCGAGTCAGGGACACGCCACAGGGCCTGGCATATTGTGAAGGCTTACTAAGTACCATATTTTTCAGACCGAAAGATGCACCTGGCTTGGGGCTGAGCCCCGGTGGCGTAGTGGTTGTGCGCGGGACTGCGGTCCACTGGCATGGAGGTTCAATTCCAGCTCTACGGAGCAAAGGCTGGGCCTCCTACTCCCACCACCTGAGGGCAGTGATGCCTCCCCCCCCCACCAAAAAAAAAAAAAAAAGATGCACCTGGCCATAAGACACATCCAGTTTTTAGCACAGGAAAACAATAAAGAAATATTCTGAACCAAATAGTATCAGTGTACTAAAGGGTTCCGGAGTACCATACCTTCGGGCCATAGGACGCATCCTTGTTTTTCCCCCACCTTTGGGGGTGGGGTGAGTTTATCTTAGGGTGTGAAAAATACATTTGTTGTCGGGTGAGTAAATGTATGGATGGGTGAGTGGGTGGGTGGATAGACGGAGGAGTAAGACATAGGTGGGTGGGTGGGTGGGTAGAGGGGTGAAGGGATGGGTGGGAGGGAAGGTGGGTGGGTAGGTGGAGGAATATATGATATGGCGGATGGGTGGGTGGATGGCGGAGTCCATGGGTGGGGAGGCAGGAGAACTGGTGGAGGGAAGTGTGGGCAAGTGACCGGGTGGGTGGAGGTCAGACGGAGAAGGGACTGCTGAAGAGAAGAGCAGGGGCCGGCAGCAGGTGGACAGTGCCATGCCCTGGCTCGTACTGTCCACTTCCGCTCCCTGCCTCCATTTCCTGTTTTTTGGCACACATGTGACCTGCGACCCACTTCAGACAGGGAACAGGCTGGGCGCTCCGGGAGCTGAAGAGCCTCCACCTAATGTCAGCCCCAGGGCCACCTGCTGCCACCACCACCTCCCCTGACTGCCGAGGCAGAGCCACGGTGCTCATCGTTAGCAGACTGCAGACGCCCTCCCCCCCCCCCCCCCCCCCCCCCCGCCCCGTGGGGGCTCGCTCTGCCTTGCTGCTGCCCATCAACTGGGTCCGCCTGTCACTGCTGCCAGGAGGTGAGAGGGAGCTTGGCAGCCGTTTTCCTGGAAGCCCTGCAGGTGAGCTGAGCGCCTTTGTCCTCACAGGAGCCCCTCAGGGAAGTGTCACTCAGCCCGGCCCCTCCTGGGCCCAGCTTTGAATGGCAAGTGGGAAGTGGCTTGTCTCTTTGAGGACTCTGCACCTGAACGGGACCACATTAGGGGGCCTGTGAGGTTGGCAGGGGGTAACCCTCACACAGACAGCTCTCTGAGATCTGCAGGGAACCTCAGGGGTGGGGGTGGAGTGGCTGCCATCTCTCTTCACATTTTAATCACTCAGGAGACATGGCTCTAGGACAGAGAGTCCAGGGGGATGGATGGGCAGAACGGCTAGCAGACCACGGGAACTGGCAGGTGAGGGTCCCACAGGGGGGCTGCGGCAATGCAGGTCTCAGGCCATTCCCATAGGAGTGGGGTCTCAGAAGCCAAGGCGCCCTTTCCCCCCTCTAGAGCATTCCATCTTGGTGAAGTCTGATGGAGGAAAACTTCCTCTGTTCACACCACGGTCGCGAGGGGCCAGTCACGCTGCAGAAGAGCACACACAGCAAGAGTTCATATTATTTGTTTGTTTGTTTGTTTGTTTGTTTGTTTGCTTGTTTGTTTTTGGGGGGGGGCATCACTGCTCTCCGGTGGTGGGAGTAGGAGGCCCAGCCCCACTGCTGGAATTGAACCTCCGTCCCAGTGGGCCGCAGTCCCGCGCACAACCACTACGCCACCGGGGCTCAGCCCGAGTTCATATTATTAAATATCAGAAACCAACCCAAACTCTCCTGGTCATGTGGCCATAGACGTGGACCTGTAACGTATACACACACACACATACTCACACAGACACAGAAGGGTGAGCCCCCTCCACCTCGCCCCTCCCTGAACAAACCTGGAACTCAGGGTGGGGTTACTTGTCATCTTTTAATTTTTAAAAGTATTCCATATTTTACGTGTGAAATTCAAAGGGGGATTTTAGGGGTGAGAGTGAGGAGGAAAGGGGAAGATCTTTGGGCAAGAGTGGGGGCCACGGGACTTCTATTAAGGGTGATGGGAAATTGAACAAATCAGCAGTGACATCAGTGACATGCTCACCATGACAGGCATAATTGATGTCACTGGGCCATACGCGGAGGAGAGGCTGGCATGGCAGCATTGGTGCTCCATCCAGGCAGACTCCTCCAAACCGAGAAAGGGAGAGAGACCTGTGCTGACGGGTGTTCTTCCAGGACCGGGCTTCAAGTCCGAGGGTCAGACCTGGGTACCAGGGCCATTAAATGGTCTTTGAAGGTCTCAGCTGGCACAGGGCCCCCCTGAAGGCCCCTGAACTCGGGTCTGGCCGTGACATGGGCAGACAGACCCTGTAGCAGCCCCCCACTTACCTTGGAGCCTCCCTGCGACAAGTCCTTCTGGCCACCCCCAGGCCCAGCCTCCCCACAGCTTCCTCCGAGAGCTCACCCTGAGGTGGCTGAGGCTGGCTCTGGGGAGCAAGGCCAGCGGGCAGAGGCCCACAGGGAGCGTTCTGCTTCACTGGCCCCGTAATGCCAGGCCTCCGCCCAGCAGAGTGACAGCGTCCGCATGCTCATGCAAGGGGGGTTATTTTATTAACCAGATAGATTAAGCGCCTCTCCTTCTAATTACCAGTTTAATTAACCTTGGCACACAGTATGTACCAGCCCCTAAGGGACTGAGTCAGAATTGCAGTGCTGGGTGAGCAATGGTCCATCTGCTCTGCACTGACGGGTCTCAACCGGTCCTTGGGGGGCCAGATAGTGGACTTTGCAGGCACAGGGTCTGGTAGACTCTGAGAAGGAGACAAAGAGGAAGTGGGCAGGGTTACCGGGACCTCTGGGGAGGTTCTTCTCACAGGTGCTGGCAAAGACTGACACACAGAGAGGTGAGCAGGGGCCACACCCCCTCACCCGCCCGGTGGTAGCAGCATATGCCTTTGTGCCAAGCCTGAGAACCAGGAGACTTCCTGGGGAGTCCAGGAGCTAAGGCTGCTGTAAATTCTTCATGCCTTGGCTTATCCATCAGTAAAATGGCCATGACGGTCTCTGATCCCGGGACCACCTGATGGGGTAGTGGGTTCGGTCTTGGCTGCTAAATACAAAAAAGAAACACCCACAAACTCACGGGGTTGGGACTGACTCTTCGTGAGCCTATAGAACTGCCCTGTGAGTTCTACTGGGACTGCACTTCTCCATGGGCGCAGAAAGCTTTGTCTTGCTCCCGCAGAGCCCTCGGTGGTTTCAAACTGCCGACCTTGCAATTCGCCATCCACTGCACAATCACTACATCCAGGGCTCCCTGGAACCACACAGGAGGTTTAATCAAGACAACAGACTTCCAGATGCCCTGTAGATTACGTCCATGTATTCATTCTCTCCTTCTGCACATGTCTACAGGAGTGTGTACTTCATGTTGGCAGAAGCAGGCAATACATCAGAGAACAGAGAGAGCTTAGAGACTGGGTTTCCTGGGAATCAGCCATGCCTGGCTATAAATCCACAGACACATGCCTGGCTACAAATCCTTCCCGCCCCATTACCCACCACCCACCCCGTTTAGCACACACCTCACATACCTTGGCATGCTGAACTTGCACATGCGTGTACCCACATGTGCCAGTGGGGAGTCACAGCTCCCCTTCGCTGCCCTGCCACCTGGATGCACACACACACACACTGTCATAAACATGGATCGACATTCTCCACACTCACACACATCCATCCCACACAAGGATATGTGTGCGCACACAGACAGAAACCACTGTCAGCATGTACACACGACAGGACACTCTCCATCTCAGACACACATCCACATGCACGTAGACAGCCGTGTGACTCCTGTGTTCTCTCACAATGGGAAGCCAGGCCTGTCACATGATCAGAGGCACAAGCCCCTGGTGAAAGGGCTTTGCAGATTTACTTGTTTATTTATTTCACTGCTTGTATTAAAATCCTAACCTAGACTCTTCCTCACTGCTGGTGTGTGAGCTGAGCTCCTGATGGGAGGGAGGAGGTAGGAGCACGGGTATTTGCTTACGTATGTGGAAGCACTCTCTGCATTTGTGGGTAGACTTGCCTCTGTGTATGTGTGTGTGTATGTGTGTGTGTAGGTTCCTATGTGGGCATATTTGTGTGTATGTATGCCTGTGAGTGCTTATGTATTCCTCTGTGGAGTATGTGTGTATATCCAGATGTCATGTGTGTGTTGATGCAAGTTTACATGTGTGTACCTCCTGATGGCACAGTCATGAACGCCCTCAGCTGCTAACTGAAAGGTCAGCGGCTCTAGCCCACCAGTCCCTCTGCAGGAAGAACACATGGCAGTGTGTTTGGGTAAAGATTACAGCCTGGTGAATCTCAGGGAGCGGTTGTACTCTGAACGGTAGGCCCTCTGTGAAATGGAATCAATTCAAAGGCAGTGGTTGAGATTGCTCTGTGTATCCAGGTATGGGTATATGTGTGTGTATCTGAGTGTCGTGTGTGTGTGTGTGTGAGCATGTATCTATGAGGAAGGAGTGTGTGCGCACAAGTGTTTCCTAGGACCTTCCAGTGCAGAGCGGCGCTCCTGGAGCTCATTTTCATCATCACTCTCCCCAAGAACCCTTTGTAAACTTTCTCTCTAATGCCCCCTTCATGAAATCGCAATACTGCAGGTAGGCTGTATACAGCTCTTTGTCTGTATTGTGTATATAGCTGTGCTTTATTCATACAGAGGATAAGATTGGTTTTTGTCCCTGTCCCAGGAACAACGTCCTGTCCCCTTGGGGAAGAGCTCTCCCCTTTTGAGTATTCATGACCCCGGGATTGTGTGATGTAGTTTCCAGTCTTTGGGATCCAACTAGAAACTTCTTAAAATGCAGATTCCTGTCTGCACTCAAAGTTCCCCCAGTGTGTCTGAGAAGGGACCCAGATATCCCAGGGGGTTAGCAACTTCCTAGGGGTCCCCGTCCACTGACTGAGCAGAAGGGAGTTTAGAACCCTGGGGGAGTCTGAGTGGAGGCCCCACTCATGCTGGAGAACTTACACACCCAAGTCACAAAAGCAAGAAGGCTGTAGCAGGCTTCCCTTTTCTAGAGCTGCCCAGACTGGCCAAAGGAGGCTGGGGATGGGCCAGAACTCCACTGGGACCCTGGACTTAGCCTGAGGAGGGACTCTGGTCCAGTGCGGTACATGTAATGGAAACTGGATCAAACACTGACCCCAGAGTGCCAGGACCCCCACTCTTTGCTTGCTGGTTGGTCACAGACCAGAACCTACACTCACCTGGGGTCTTTTTCCTGGGAGCCTCAAACTCCTGCCACCCTGGGCACTCAGTGTGCCAGGCTCCAGGAAAGAGGGGAAGCTGCCCCCTACTCTGCCATCAGACTAGTTCTGTGATGGGGAGGAGGGGGTAGACTCTGGCCACTCAAGGGCCTGAACACTGTCTGCCAGCTGCCAATGACCTGAACACTGTCTGCCAGCTGCCAATGACCTGAACACTGTCTGCCAGCTGCCAGCCAAGGGCCTGGCAGCAGAATAGATCAAAACGGAATCCCCCTACCCAGCCCTGCCATCTTCGAGCGTCAAAGAAAAGGCTATGCCTCTTTGCAGGGTTGGAGCTGGGCCCAGCCCCCCTGCCCCAGCCTGGGTGTCTGCTTGAGCAAACGCAGGGACCAACTGGGCTGGGCTGCAGGGCAGATGGGAGTCTGGAGGAGGGAGGGCGTGGCGGGTGTGGGGTTGAGAGAGGGAGGGGTTGATTTGGGCAGTGGTGGGGTGGTGTGCAGGCAGGAGAGAGGAAGGAGAGAGCTGGGGGTGGGAGGTCAGGAGGGGCAGGGGCAAGGACGCTGCCGTGGAGGGGGGGCAGAGGAGCAGGAAGGGAGCCTTCTCCCTCTCTTGTAGGCTTTTAAAGACACCAGAGCATCTTGCTAATTGTTCATCTCCCAGAGACGCTAATGAAATGGACTCTGCCAAATGCTCATCAGGTCATCTGCAGAAGGCTTGGTGCCAGGCTCCCCCTGGGTCTGCTTGTGCCCCGCCCTCCGCTTCTCTCCTTCTCCCCTTCCTCCTCCTCCTCCTCCGCTCCTCCTGCAACCTTCCGCCTGCTTGCTGTGTCCTCCTCTCCATGCGGATTCCTCTAAACCCACCTGAGGGTGCCCAGTGGGGAAACCTCAGAGGCTGAGAGACAGGAGAGCTGCGTGCGTGCGTGCGTGCGTGTGTGACTTCGAGATCAAGCCAGGAACCAACTTTCTCCTCCCTGCCAGGCGCTGTCCATGGTCCTGTAGCCCTTCTGCCCCTGACTGAAACGCTCCCAGGCCCGCCCAGCAGACAGAGCAGGGCACAACGTTCTTGTAGCATGGGAGCAGGACTCGGCTTGAGCGGACACGGTGGGAGAGCAGAACGGGGTGGAATGATAGAGAGGTCTGTCTGGGACTATGTACGTATGAGGAATGGAAGCGTCTCTGGGCTGAGTACAGCTGGCCAAATTCCGCGTGGGAGCTGGGTGTGGGAAGTGCACTAGGGTTAGGCGCAGTGACTGAGTGGAGCTGCTATGCCCTGTGTGCGTGGGCGTGTCCTGGACATTGACAGTGGCAATGAGGAGAAGCTGACACTCTTCCCACCCATAGTTTTAGGGGGGTGGAAGGGACCACGGGATAGCTTCTTACCTGGCAGCAGGTACAGGAGCAAGTATCCTATCCCTGCCTGCTTCTCAGGATGCCATCACCACCCCCTCTGACCCAAAGCCGCTGGTACATCCTTCAATAGCAACCCCATCACCCATTACCCTACCAGGCTTGCCGTCCCACCCAGAGAGAGGGCTTCCCACAGCCCACCCTGCCCAGCCCCCCTCGAGAACCTCGCTCCAGAACAGCTCGGCTCTGGCTTTTTCTGCTGCCCCTCTCATTCTCATTCTTTGCCTCTGCCATTCCTTCTGCCAGAAATGCTCTCCCTCCACAACTTTATATGGCTCCCCCCTTCTTGTCATTCGGGTCTCCACTCAATTGTCTCTCCCTCTGACAGGCCACTCCACTCGCTCTAGTTAAGTAGCCCCCGGTGTGCCTGGCACTGCACTGTTCAATATCATAGCCAATCAATTAAATATGTTAACATGACATTAAAGTCAAATGACATGAAGGATCCGGCTTCTCAGTGGCATTCACTGTGGTGGAGGGTGCCGGGGCTGGTTCCCACCGACAGCTCTCCTGGGCAGCACTGCTTCCTCCCGTTCATTGTCTTGCTTCCTTCTCCTCACCAGCCTCCTCTCCGTCTGAACCGCCTGCACCGTGGCTTGGTTTGTGTCCTTGTTGATAGTTGGTCTCCCTGACCCCCGGGTGGAAGATAACCTGCTGGCTTACTGCGCACCTCGTTGTGAACACAGCTCCCCCCCGCTCCAGGTAGATGCTCAGGGAATGTGAATGTGCTCGTGGGTGCACAGAACCTCCCAGCCCCTCAGCCAGAGGGACTCCCTCTTGTGTCGTCATCTCCGCCCAGTCTTCTCTCCTTCTTCTCCCCTTTGTATTGCGTTAGACACACACGCAGCATAAACCCGTCCTTCACCACCATTGTCAAGTGTACCATTCGGCGATATGAAATGCGGGCACCATGTTGCATAAGCACGACAAGGACCTATTTCCAGGACATTTAAAAAGTCTGGTCTCAAACAGACACCCTGGACCCGCTTATCAGGAACGCTTCATCTCCCCTCCCCCACTCCCCCATAACGCTATTCTACCTGAGGTCTCTCTGTTTGTCTATTCTAAACGCAAGTGTTCCACGTAAGCAGGACTATGTAATATGAGTCCCTTGGTGAGAGTCTTATTTCACGCACCATGTTTTCTAGAGCCATCCTATGCCATGGTGTGTACTGGACCTTGTGCTGTGTGCTGCCTGTAGTCTGTTTGTCCCTCAGGGTGGACACTGGAGTGACTTCCCCTTTGGGTTATTGCGGCCAGTGCTGGTGTAAACATTGGTGGATGCGGATTAGTTTGATCATAGACAAAGGCCAAGAAGCGATATGCGGATTAGTTTGAGTCTCGGTTCTCAAGCCCTTGAGGTCTGACCGTACCTAGGAGGGGAATCGCGAGGTCAAAAGATAATTCTATGTTTAGTTTTATGAGGAACCAACAAACTAGTTTCCAGAAGGGGCCGGGCCACTTTCCATTCCTGCGAGCACCAGATGGCTTCAATGTCCCAGCATCCTCACCGACTCCGCTATTGCCCCTTTCTTTGATAAAAACCACCCTTTCCCAAACCCATTCCTAACTTCTCGTATGGCCTGGCGCCCATTCTGCTGACCTCAACATGGGAGAGGGCCTCTCCGCCCTGTCTCCAGGCTGCCGCTTCCTGGGAGGGCTGGCCTGGCCACCGAGCCAATCCCGACTGGCAGAAACCTTCCAGGACAGTAGGTTTCTTAGACTGGAAATCTTTATGGGAGCAGAAAGCCTCATCTCTTTCTCTCGGAGCAGCTGGTGAGTTTCAACTCCTGGGTTTGTGGCCGGAAGCCCATTATGTAACCCCTCCACCACCATCGCTCCTTCAGCAAGCAAGACTCGCTCATACATGATGGCCTGACCCTGGGAGAGGCTCTCCAACAGATTTTACATAGATTTACAGATTTTTTTTGGGGGGGGGAGGGCCTCACTGCTCTCCGGCGGTGGGAGTAGGAGGCCCAGCCCCACTGCTGGAAATGAACCTCCGTCCCAGTGGGCCGCAGTCCCGTGCACAACCACTATGCCACCGGGGCTCAGCCCCAGATTTTTAAAGTCTATATGTATAATATATGTATTAAAGATAGAGAGAATGACTGCATCACTCTTTCAAATGCAAATAATGCAAATCCAAAGGGGCCTAGGCAACACAAAAGGGGAGTGTATTGACTCCTCGAACAGAAAAGCCCATGTGAACATCTGGCCGCTTCAGGAGAAGCTGGGTCCAGGGAGGTAGAATGTGAAGCAGAATTCAGTCTCTCTCTTCTCCTGCAGGCCCTGCCGTCCCTGTTCAGGCTTCAGAGTCAAGCAGACACTCGCAGCGTAGCGGCCACCCCAGCGTCACATAGCAAGGAGAGGCAGTCCTGCTCCCTTTAGTCACAACCAACTCCCAGAAATGAATCCAGGGTCCATCCCTGCACCAATCCCTGCGGCTGAGGAGATCGTGGATGCTGATTGGTCCAAGCCCCGTGGGAAGACAGGAAGACATAGCTTCCAGAAGAAGGCCAAGCAGTCGGCAGGTAGAAACCCTTAGACCAGGGCAAGGTCCTTGAGGCTACACCAAAGGGTCTCCAAGAGCACGTCGTGCCTGCGAAGCTAAGGTCCTGTTGCCTGGGTCATGGGCCGGAGAGAACGGGCAAAGTACTGCAGAGTCTTTCTGGGTATGTTTGTGGGTGCAGCCGTGAGAGGCGAGCTGGGTGGTAATGTGGCCAGGGGCTTCCGAGTGGACAGAAGAGAAGCTGGCCTAAGCCCTGGTCCAGTTGACTAGGTGGTCTCCAGCGGAGTGCCCACAGGCTCGGACGAGGCATCTACTGTGCCTTCTACACTCCCCAGCGCCCTTTCTCTCTCTCTCTCTCTCTCTCTCTCTCTCTCTCTCTCTCTCACACACACACACACACACACACTCACATGCACAACCTGTTGAGGAAGGGTTGGGTGGAAAGTACATAAACTCGCCAGCTGCCATCAAGTTAGCTCCTGGGTCTCACAGTACACCTTCACTCCCCAGCTGTCATTTTTTAACTTTGGGGAAGTTTGTCTCCAGGTCTTTCTTCTGAAATGCCTCTGGGTGGGCCTGAACCCCCGACCTCGGGGCTTGCAGCAAACACTTTAACTGCACCATCCTGGAATTCCTGAATGTGTACATGGCCTCTCCATTCCACCTGGGAATGACCAAAATCTGAAGGAAAAAGCAAGTCTCATGTCCTGGGAGACCCTGGAGGTGAGGAAGAAGGATAGATGTCAAGAGGAAATGTCATTGGGGTTGATGTCATCTCAGTATTATGGGGACACCAGTTATGGGGCAGTATCAATGGCAAAGACGTAGGGCTGTGTTGCTTCACAAGTTCCTCCTTCGAACCACTGGTTCCAGTAGAAGCAGCAAGTGGGGCATGGGAGCACTGGAAGAGTACAGACTCCCAGGCCCCATCCCAGACAGCCAATCAAGTCTGAGCAGGGCAGGAAATTGCCTTTGACTCGCGTCACAGGATGCTCATCAGAGCTCACCTCACTCCAGCCTGGGCTCCCCGAGGTCAGGCAACATTAACATGCAACGCCCCTGGCTGAGGACAGAGGAACCCTGCTTTATATCAGGCCATGTTGGTGGAAGACGCACCAACAGCGTCACTGGAGAACTCCAGTAGTGTGGTGGCCAGACCTAGACAGGGACCTACAGCCCTGCATGTGCCAGTGACAGAAGCAGGGCCATTGGGCCCAGGGGAGGCATAATTCCAGATTGACTCAGACTGAGACCGGCTGCTCCTGTACAGACACACAAAGTCTCAGAAAGACTCTCTTGAGTCATCAGGAACCCACAGCTCCTGGAGGGCCACGAGCTGGCTTGGTCTTGGTTGCTTCGTTTCCTTGAAAGAAAAGAAATCCAAGACTTAGGACATCACAGATGCAAATGAGAGGCAGGCATGTTTGGTGTGGTTCCCCTTCCTGGCTGGCCCAGGAAAATGCATGCCCTATCCTGGCATACTTAGAGGGTGGAGGGCCTCTGTTGGCAGTTCCCACCTAGGTGGGCAATGGCCTCTCACATCCCTCAAAGTGAAGTCCCTCAATGGGAGCCGCAGATAGTTAACATGTTGGGGGGCTGAATAAAAGGTTGGCAGTTCAAATCCACCCAGGAGGGCCTTAGAAGAAAGGCCTGGTTATGTCCCCCCTCCCTGGGAAAATCCCAGAACCCAGCCCTATGCTGACACACAATGAACTGCCATTCATGGGGGTGGGGGGCAATTCAACAGTAACTGTCCCCCATAACTATCCCCAGTTTGGGGGCTCTGAGGGTCAAGGTTGAGCTCAGCGTGAGGGCTTGGATTTGAATAGCACTCAAGCTCTCTTTGGTCTGGGGAAAGAAGTAGGAGCTCCCAGAACCCCTCCTTCCATCGGACCACCCTAGCTGTGGGCAAGACAAAATTCAAGTAAGACATCTACTTTCCCTCCCTTACTCCCTAGCATGCAACCCCACCCCCTCCACTCCCCAGGGTGTTCCAATCCTGCCCATTTGCTCACGTGGCTGTGAAGACCACTTAGAAGGGGACAGCTGAACTGAGGCCTGAGTAACTGAAAGGACGCAGCCCTGGGAAGATTGGGGGGCAGAGCGAGTGTTCTAGAAAGAAAGCAGAGAAGAAGACCTTGAGGCAGGGACAAGCTTAGATCTTAGAGAAGCAGAGGCCATGCTGGCGGGACCCAGGCTGCGCAGTGCAGGTAGACTGGGGACAGGTCTTGTTCTGCGTTTCACAGTTTCCTGCCCTCCAGGCAGAGAGTAAGATCACACTGGTCTTTTGGGGTGGAGCCAGGTGACCTGTTTGTGAGTGGCTGTGGGCGGAGTCATCAATGGTTCCTCTGTCCGAAAACCCTCTGTCTGATGTTCCTGCCATCGAGTCAACTACACACAGCTACTCTGTAGGTCAGGGGAGAACTGTCTCTGTGGGTTTCCCAGACTCTGATCTTGGGGAGTGGAAAGTCCCCCTCTTTCTCCTGCAGAACAGCTGGTGGTTTCAAATTGCTGACCCTGTGGGTAGCAGCCCGAGTAACCGCGATGCCCTCAGAACTCTTCAGATGCCGCCGGACTTCCCAACGAGCAGCATCGACGTGGTCAGGGATCCATCTTGCTTGGATCCACAAGCAATGCTCGGGAAAGCAGCAGTCAAGCGGTCAAAGGACGCCTCACCTTGAGTCAATCGGCTGCACAAGACCTCTCTCAAGTGATGAAGCACAGGGATAGCACTTTGAGGACGAAGGTGTGCCTGTGAGCCATGGCATGGTCAGCGGCCCCAGATGCATGGGAAAGTTGGACATTGATTAAGCAAGACCGAAGAAGAATTGATGCAGTCGAATGATGGTGCTGGAGAAGAAGCTGGAAAGTGCCAAGGACTGCCAAAAGCACACACAAGTCTGCATGGCCAGAGTGCTCCTTTGAAGCAAGGGTGGCACATGCGTTTCGTCTCATGCATTTTGAGACAACAGTCCCTAGAAAGGACCATCATGCCTGGTAGAGAAGCAGCAAAACAGAGGATGGCCCTTGGTGGACTGGCACAGTGGCTGCAAGTGGGTTCAGATAGAAGAAGTATTGTGAGGGTGGCACAGGGCCGGGCAGCCTTTGTCCTGTCGCACAGAGTCGGAACCGATGGGGTGGCAGCTAACAATGACTGGCAAAGCTTCGCCAACTGCGTCCTCTAAGGGGAGCAACCTGGAGCAGCAGGGCCGTGAGAAAGAAGAACGTCTTCATTTAAGTCACAGAACTTTGGGGGCTTTTTGTTCCTACAGCACAACTGTCCCTTTGGATGGACTGTCCGAAGGGGGAGAGGATGGGAGAGTGGCCAGAGCAGGCCACTGAGCCAAGAAGGGGGCCTTTCCCCATTTCCCACCCAGAACTGCGTGAGGAACATTGACTTGGAATCAAAACCGCCAAGGGACCCAGCTCAGCTCTGAAATCACTGCATAAAAGTAGTCCTGGGCATGCTTGTCTGGCCTCAGTTACTCACCCATTTAAGGAGAAAATAATATCTATCCAAAGGGTTCATGCAAGGGCTAAGCCAAACTACAAATACAGACAAGAACATGGTGGTGTCGCAAACACACTGTTATGATGTCGTCTGATACTTCAGCCCCCTGTTCCAGAGCTTCATCCTCCAACCCGGAGTCCCTACCCCAGTGTCTAACCACCACCCTACCTCAGCCCTGAAACACGGATCCTGCAGAGTTTCCCTTCCCCAACTGGGTGGTGGGAGTGGGGCATCAAAATGAGAAGACCACCGCCTCCACGCACACACACACAGGCTTGGACAGGTCAACTCCCCTTCCCATCATAGTATCACCCTAGCATCTCTGAGGGACAGTCCCATAACCAGAAGAGGGTAGACATTTTCATCTGGACCCACCCAAGGTTAAAAGATTTCAATTCTAGTTTAAAATGTAAGAATCTAGAGGATTTTGCACACATACCTGAATGTGTGGCTTCTATGGGTGGGGGGGGGGTGTGGAATTTGGCATGGACGCTGTGGCTACTTGCAGTCCACCTTTCCAAGCCTGGCCCCTCGTTAGCAGGGACTCAATCCCCAGTTCAGAAGCCTGACCTTTGTAGCTGTGTCGCTGGCCCCCTGGCTGATGTTTTTCCACGGTGGAGTTGGAGAGAAGCAAAAACATTTCTGAGAACCTGTTTCTTTCAAAAGCGGGAAACAAAAGACAGACCGAGAGAGGGCCTCGTGTTTCAAGAAATCCAGGAGAGCTCATATCTCTTTGTGGAAGCAAGTCCATTTCTGCGTGGCCCTGGCTACAGCAGCGATGTTTATTATCCTCTGGTTCCAATAAGCACTGGAGTTTGGGAGCCTGGCCTGATCTTTCCACCCCACTCCGGTGCAGGGCAGGGCCCCATCTTTCTGACCGCACACCCTGCCCTGTCTAAGACTCGGTACGCGTTTGTCATTTCCCTTCTCCTTCAAGGCCACCCTCGCTGTTTGTCTTAACCCGATTACAGTGTGGGGGTGGGGACCGGAAGACTCCCGCAGCGGTCACTGCTGTAGGCTCAGGGAGACGACGTGACTTGCCCAAGGTCACAGAGCCCGAAGGCGGAGGCGCCTATACCCTACCCCAAGTCTCTTCGTCTCCCAAAGCCGGGCTCTATTCTTCACACACGCGAGTGTGCCGCGCCGTCCGCGCCCCGGGCCAAAGCCCAGCGCGCGGGGTGGGACCCTCCGAGCCCTGGGGTGGCTTTTCTTTCAGGGGGCCACTGCAGTGGGGTTTGAAAACCTCGGGCCTCACGCTGTGCGAGGCGGGACAACCCTGCGGCCGCGGGTCTGCGCGGCCGGAGCTGCGGGGGATCCGGGAGTGCGCCCTGCCCCGGAGCTGGGGCCCCGGGGGCCTCTGCGCGCGGGCTGGGCCCCCGGCGCTCTCCCGCAGTCCCCGGCCCGAGCCCTGGGCTGGTGGCGTACCGGGGCGCGCTGGCGCTCTCGAACGGGGCAGAGGACTGCTGTGGAGCCAGCCCCCGGTGGCCGGAGCCCGGGCTGCTCTTCGCAGGCTGGTGCGGAGCCATGGTCACCGTAGCCCCCGGCCCCTCCCTGGCCACCTGTGTGCGAGCGGGCGGGCCCAGGAGAGGCCAGATCCGGGAGACGCGATCCACTCCGGGTTTCCGAGTCCTGCCCCGGTCCCTGGAGACGGCGCGGGGCGGTGGGAGACCTCCCCGCCCACCACCCCAGCCCCTCCCCCGGGGAGCCTAGGGCGTCGCCCGGAGGGATCCCCCCGAGCCGGGGGAGGCCCGTGAGCGCAACGCGGGGCGGCCCGCCGCCGCCGCCCCTCCCCCGCCCCGCCCCGCCACCGCCCCGCTCCGACGCTCCAGTCCGGGTTTTGCGGCGCCCGGCGGCCCGCTCCCGGCTGCGGGCTCCGCGCGGCGGCTGGCTCGGTGCGCTGCGCGGCTGGCGCTGCGCTCCGCCCCGGCTGCATTGCTGCGCTCCCGGTGCCCAGGGGAGCCACGCGCCGCGTGCGCCCCGCAGCCGGCCGCCCGAAGGCAGCGCAGTCCTCTGGCATGGGCCCCGGGGGCGCCCCGGGCTGGGGCTGCGGGCTGAGGCGCTGAAAGCCGCCCTCCGGCCCGCGGGGCCCCGCGCCCGGCCCACCCGCCCGCGGCCATGGCCTCCCGGCCCGGCCTGTGGCCAGTGCTCCTGGGCATAGTCCTCGCCGCCTGGCTCCGCGGCTCCGGTGAGTCACGCCGCGCGCGCGCCGGGAAGGCTTGCGGGGGACCGTGCACGCGAACGCTCGCTGCTCTGGGGGGGGGGGGTCCCCGACCCGCACCGCCAGACCCGACTCAGAGCCCCAGGAGGCCAAACTTTGCGAGCCTAGACCAGGGTGGCTCCGCTCGCCGCTGCGCAACTCCCCCGCGCGCTTCCCCGGAAGCCTGGGTTCTGCCAAGTCGAAGAGCAGCTGCCAGCGCGCGGGGCTGGCGAGTGTAGACGCCCCACGTCTCCGGGCGGGGGAAGTTTACTGCCGGCCGGGCCCCGGGTAGGAGGTTCAGATCAACGCCCGAGGGGAGCTTGACTTTGAGGGGTCGCGGGTTAGACGGGTTTGACCACATCCAGATCCGCGGGACTCGGATCTCTTCCCCGGAGCATGTGCCCAAGAGCTGCTCACAGCCTCAGTTGGCACCTGGCCTCTGCCCACGTCCAGAACACAGTGTCCTCCTCTGTCCTCACACACTCAGGCGTGGAGGCGCAGACGCCAGCCCTCAGCCCGCGCAGTCAAAGCGCCCGGGCTGCGGTGGCCCCGGGCTATGGCTCTGGGCTGGAATTGTGTGTGGTCGGCCCGCTGCCGCCTCGCCTGCTCCCTTCCACAGCCCTGCTTCCACCCTGCCTGTCCTGTTGGCCACCCCAACCTGCTTCTAACTCAACCCTCTGCCCACCTATCTCCTCCCCGAACCTTGGCGGGAAGGGGTGGGGGCCGGGAAGTTCCCCGCATCCTTTGTCTGCTCCCCCTGACTCCCTCACCTGGCTGAGCTCTTGGGGCCTCCTGATCCCTGCGCCCACACACTTAGCAGAGCTGAGCTTGTGTCTGAGCGTGTGTGTGTGTGTGTGTGTGTGTGTGTGTGTGTAGATGATTAGATGATGGGGGGGGGGCATGATTTGTGTAATCAGGGGAGCATTGGACTGGCTCTCTGCATGTCTCTGTTTTTCTTCTGCCAGGGAACCTGGTGGGAGCACCCCCAGAGCCTGACCAGGCCACTGTTAATCACAGGGGTGTCTGAGGGAGCGTTGGGGTTCGTGAGCCGGGAAGCCACATTGATCTGAGATCAATGAGCGAGCGCTCAGAGGATCAACCTCCTGATTGATGCTGATGGCCATTTCCTTCAAGGGTCTCTCTGCACTGCACATCCTTCACCCACTGCTGCCTGACAGTCCCCTCACCCCCACCCCACCCCCAGCCCATCCCACCCACTGCTGCTCCCTGCCCCAAACCCTCACTTCAACAACCCCTCTGTTGCTTAGCCTCCTCATCTTGAGGCCGAGCTGCAACTGGGTGGGTTTGTGTTGCACATGTGTGTGTGTGTGTGTGTGTGCGCGCGCGCGTGTGCTTGCATGAGCAGTGTGTGCAGTCTCTTCCCGACATCAACCCTCAGGGGTGGCAAGTGGCACCCTGGGGAGCTGGGGGAGGTCCGTACTCTACACACGGGAAGGTGTTACCTACACCTAGTAGGTGCTCAGGAAGTGTTTTCAGAACCTGCAGGAGGGTGGAGAGGGTGGCGTGGCCCTATCTGCATGTTGCCCACTATGAGCACTGGTGAGGGCTGGGACTGGAGGGTATGTATGTCCGGAGAATGACAGGAGTCTGCATGGCATGGGCAGCGGCATTGGTGTGTGTGTGTGTGTGTGTGTGTGTGTGTGGCCAGATGAGCGTGTGTGCTGGCTGCCATGCGGCATGTGTGTGACCAATGTGTCTTGTACAGATGTGTGTCGATAAAGGGGTGACAAGCACTGGTGAGTCAGGGTGCTGCATCCCGGGGGGGCTGCTGCATGCATTCCTCAGGAGGCTGTGCTGTGGGGGACTGCGTCCCTGATTGGTGGGACACCTGTTGGCCCAAGCCTGAAGCTGCCCAGGGGCTGGCAGGTGGGTACAGTCTTGCGGGGCTGCTCTGGAGCATAAGCTACCTCGGGCACCCATGTTCAGGCATAGAGGAGGAGCTGCTGAAGGAGACTGGGCAGGTGGGTGGGGATGCACCTGGCCCTGCTTCTAGTCTGCCCTCCCCCCTCCTGCCCCCATGAGCCCAGAACCGGACGTCCAGGCTGCCTGGCCCTGCGCTGACCCCAGTCTCTCCTGAGGCCCATCAGCTCCTCCGTACCAGCTGCCCGAAATGTGTCTGTGAGTGCCTGGGAGGGACAGTCAGTCGGGCAGCAGGGGGCGCCGGGTTCCAGCGTGCCGAACTCAGCCTTCTGCTCCCCAGGCCCAGCACCCATCCTCTGTCACCTACCACCACTTCACACAAAGCCTCCCGCTGCCCACACAGGCCCCCCAGCCCATCCCTCTCACCTGTGCCTTCACAACGCCTGGGGACCCACAGGCCTGGAAAGCCACCCCCACCCCCACACCAAACCTGTCACACAGATTGGTGCCCTCAGAGGGGGGACCCTCCTGGAGCGGGCTTTCCTGAGTGACTCCACCCAATAAAAGCTCTCCTTGTTACCATCTTCAGACTCACCCTGGGACCCTCTCCCACCTCCTGCCGTGTGTGTGTGTGTGTGTGTGTGTGTGTGTGTGTGTGACTATTATCTGAGGCTGAAATACCCAGTTCTTATTCACCTCACCTTGGGGATGGGGTGGGCTGGATTTTGGGTCCCTAATAGAGAGAGAGAGGAGGTTCCCTCAGGAGTCCAATCTAGAAGTGCTGGCTTGGGTCCTTGGGGCAGCTTGCACTTAGTTCTCCCCCAGGGCTCAGACTCTGTCTCTCCGATGTTGCTGCTCTGGGCCCCAGCACCTCCCCCGACCCCCATCCTGGCATCTCCGAAGACAGGAGGCTGCTCTGAGACTTGGCGGGGTATCAGGGTTCCTCTGCCTGAAGGCCCCGCACTGGGCTTGGCTGCCCCCTGGCAACAGGTAGCCTGGGCTTGCCCGCTCCAGGCCCTCTTCTGTCCCTGCCCCTGCTCCCCATGGCTCTGCCCTCCCTGCCCCTCATTCCCTCACTGGGGACTGGAAACCGGAAGCCTTCCCTAGGCTCTCCTTTGTCCTTCATGCTTCACATCTAATCTGTCACCGGGTCCTCCCGCTCAGTCCCACTTGTGAAGTCTGGGAGTCCTTTGTCGCTTCCTTCCCGGCTGCGCCTTTCTCCCCTGCCCACACTTCTTGCAGTCAGCGATCCCCCTGGATCCCAGGCTGGGAGCCTTCTCCCAATTGACTGCTCCAGTGTGTGCAGGGTGCAGGTCAAACCCAGTACCTGCCTCCCTGACCATCACCACACATCACTGGGCTGGTCCCCAGGAGCTAGTGCCCAGCGGCACTGGGGCCAGGGCTCTGAGTCCTGGTGGGTTGGACTTCCATAGACCCCAACAGACTCTAGCTCCAGACCACCATTCCTTTGCAGAATGCAGTATAGGGGCCAGCTGAACTTGCCCACATGCTCCCCTTCCACCCCCGCATCCTTGGTGCCACCACGCCAAGCACAAGCCCCTTTGCTGCTGGCAATACCCACACTATTTATTTACCTAACTTCCACCCAGGCCCTCCAAGAGACCACCCCACTCCCCCTCTGCAGGGGCTGGGCATGTGGGTGCACATGTGGGTGCGGCAGAGGGCTGTGGGTCAGGACGCGTCTCTGACCCTCGCCACCTCTTCCTCATCCCCTACAGAGCCTTCTGAAAGCAGCTGCTGGCCAGTGCAGAGCCCCTGTTCTTGGGCCCCTGTACTTCCAGTGCTGGCCTTTCCTCTCTGTCGCCTCAGTTCGAGCGTGGACTCTGGCTAGACAGGAGGGCTGCCATGAGTGTGGAAAAGCCCACTGCCATCGGGTTCCAACTCACAGGGACCCCTGCTGCCGGGGCTTCCCAGCCTGTGCTTCTGTATAGAAGCAGACACCTTATCTTTCTCCTTGAGGCAACTGATGGGTTTGACTGCAACTTGACGGCTAAGAAGCAACCAGTGCTGATCTCACAGCGCCACCGGGGCTTCTGATGGCTAGGCGAGGAGAGCAATTTGGAACTTGTGGGAACCCTCCCCATCCCTGTCCCCTACTGCTCCCCCACAAGTGCCTGGATGGGTCAGGCGAGCCGTGGGGTGACCGTGCCCTAGCCGCACATAAAGGCAGCAAGCCACCCCAGATGAGTCTGTGTGGGCCACTCACACCAGCTGTGTCTGTGTCTGTTGAATAGAGACCTCCCACCACCCCACCCCACCCCAAGCAGGCATAGGCGTTCCCAGGATGACGGTTTTCTTGTGGCAATAATGTTGTTTGTGGTACTGACAGCCAGGCGTGGGCTGCTCCATGTGGCACCTGTGTGGGCCTTTGGGGGCGTGAAGCGGAGCCCCCCCAAAAGCACAGGCCCCACTCCGTTCCCTGCCTAGAAGGGAGCTGAGTTTCTTGTGACCCATCCTGCCAGCTCCATTGCTGCGTGTCCCTCTACTGTGTGCTCCCAAGAGAAGGGGGACAAAAGGTCCTCTTGCCTTCTGGGGGGAAGGAGCGTCCCATTCCCCTGTCTCCTTCCTCCTGATAGCGTGCAAGGGCCTTAGAGACAGACTGGGAGCCATTATATTATCTCAGCCCTGATAAGTGCCAAGCCTGTTTCTGCATTCTGGGGCTACAGGAACAGGTTGACGGAGCAACATCAAGAGAGTGCCCGTCGCCCAGGTCTATTCCACCTGGTGTTTGTAGGGGCACGGGTCAGGGCAAAGCTCGGTGTCTTAAGCTGCACCAGGGCCCAAGCCCAGAGATAGACAAGACAGCTTCTCAGGGTGAGCTTCTCCATCTACTGCTGCTCCAGCCCAGGCAGGAGCCCCAGGAAAGGACTTCTACATGGACGAAGCCTTCCACGTCCCAGCCCCCTCAGGGACTTGGGCTGAATTCAAACACCCCTTCCTCCCAGTGTGTGGAGGAGAGTTGTTTGGCAGTTTTGTAATGGTGACTTGGGCTCAGCACATGCCTGGCCTTAAGGACCAATGGCTAGCTCTGACACTCAGGGCCTGGCAGCAAAAGGGGCCAGGGCTCTGGAGGAAACAAAACTGCACTCCTGGACAAGCCACCTCACCTCAGTGGACTGTTGACCACTTTGTATAGGATCGAATGTGATGACTCTACAGGGGTGGGGGCTGGTGCCCAGGGAGGCTGCCTCGGAAGCCCGGGGTGGACTCTGTACTCACCAGCAGGCTCCCCAAGGACCTGCTCACACCTGCCTAGCACCTGCCAACGATGCCAACCGCCCTAGCAGCTGCCGCTGCAGCGCCTGGGAGCCAGGTGCTGCTGGAACACGGCTGGCGCTGGCGTGAAGCGGAGGTGGGAATTGTGGGTCCCAGCACCCATCCAGGAAGTGGGGTCCTGCCTCGGCTGGCAAACGTTCAGTTGGGGAAGCAGGACTTCTCAGGGCCCCCAGAAGGGCAGTGTGCTGTGCCCAAGGCCAGACTCTGATGGCAGATGCCGCATGCAGCCCATCTATGCCCCCTCGGGAGCCAGACCCGCAGGAGGAGATGGTGGAATGGTTAAGTTGGTAGGCTCTGGGGTCTGGGTTTTAATCCAACCCAGGGAAGTCAGGCAGGTATCTGGGGTGCTAATGCAAGATTAGCACCTAGCCATGATTGCCCCCTTAACCTTTGTGTACTTGACACACCCCCAGCTTCAGCCTAGATCTGATCCTGACCCAGGCCTCCTTGCACTGCCTGTGTCCCAGCTTCCCTGGCGATTAAGCAAGCTAAAGCACCCCAGGCTTGGCATGGCGAGCACATAGTAGGTGTTCAGCCAATCTGATCATGGATGTGACAAAAGCCACGTGCTGCCACCTCCTGAGGGCCTAGGTGAGTCAGTCCCAGTTTCAGGTTTCTGGGGGGGGGGGGCAGCTGAGGGACATCATGGGAGGACAGAGACATGATCTGAGGTCTTCATTTGGAAATGGGGGACAGACCTGGCTTCTTTGCCCCCGACCCTTGTCCTGTACAGGAGCGGGCATGGACCCCTCTCCAGATGTGCTTAGGGACTGACCTCTCCCAGACCAAGGGTGAGGAGGAAGTACTGGGTCTGGAGAGGTCTGGGGGTGGGGAGTCAGCAGCTCTTCCCAGGAGCACCAGGGTCCATGGAGGAGGAGGGAGGGAGGGGCCGAGTTCCTTGAGCACATCTGACCCAGACAGAGTACAGAGGACAGCGCCCTGACTGGCAGGTCCCCCGGAGCCCCTCCCCACGCCTGGAAGTCGGCTGTGTCCCTCTGGAAGGCTCAGGGTCACCTTGAGCTCTAAGCAAATTGGAAGCTGAGGTTTGGGGGGTGGGGTAGACGAGATAGTGAAGGGTTGAAGAAGGGAGGGCGGCAAGGGCCTTGTGGGGGGGCCCTCTGGAACCCGGCGCTGCACCCACCCCCGCCCCACCCCCAGCAGGCGAGGCACTGGGGCTCTGCAGGCCTTACTCCGGGCAAGTCCAGCTCAGCGTTGGGGAAAGGGGAGGAGAAGGGAGACACGCCCCCCCCCCCCCACCACCCCGGACTCAACGTCTGCTCCAATTGGAGCAGCCACCAGCTGAGGGTCTGCTACCCCTCCATTTCTTCCCAGCCCCTCACCGGGCCCCCTAAAGGGCGCCGAGCACGGGCCGGTGTGAGTGCCTACGCGGCGCCCGCCCCGTCGTAAGCGGGGCGAACCCCACCCGCAGAAACCACCCTGAGCGGTCTGAGCGCAGGGAGAGCCCTGCCTCGGGTCCGCGGAGCCGCGGGCCACGTGAGCTGCCGGGAGGCAGGCGTCCGAGCCAATGGGAGCCCGAGCCGAGGGGATTAGCAATTAGCCGCGGCGGCCAATCGCGGGCCTTCCAGGCGGGGCTCCCGCGGGCTTGGGCGGGGGGAACGCGCCGCGCGGGGCCCGGCTGGCGGCCGGGTCCCCGCCCCGGGTAATTACGGCGAGGAAGCCGGGCGGCGGACGGGGGGCTGGGCGCCCCGCGGCGGCAAAGGGCGGGCTTCCTCCGCCCGCCAGCCCGCCCCCGGCCGCCCGCCGGATTAGCGGCTCTTTGTTCGGGCCCTGTTAACAAGTTCCTGGCTGAGCGCTTGGCTGCCGCCCGGGAAGCCGGCGGCCCCGCCCCTCTCCCCCGGCTCGCGCCCCAAACCCACTGCGCGAAGGGCCCCAACCCCAAACTCATTGCCGTCGAGTTGATCCCGACCCACAGCGACCCGATAGGACAGGATGGAACTGCCTCTGGATTTCCAAGAGCGTAACCGTTTGCGGGAATAAAAAGCCTCATCTTTCTCCCAAAGAGGGACTGATGGTTTCAAACCGCGGACCTTTCAGCTCACAGCCTAAATCGTAAGCATTATGTCCCCAGGATCCTTACCCGACTACAGTCCCCAGGTTTTTCTCCCACCCAGAGATGTGAGGTGACAGGAGGTCTGCTTGCTGCCTTGTTTACGACTTCCTGTGAAGGGAGACTGATTTCCTTTCTGAAGGGAGGAGACGGTCCCCCAAGTCCCTGTAGGTCAAGGCTGTCACCTTCCTGCGTTGGTGTCTCCTCGCCCCCATTTTATAGATGGGCCAACAACTAGCCGAGGTCCTGGCCGTGGGACTGCAGGGCCAGAAGTCGGACCCTGCTGTGACACACACCCATGCTCTCCTTCACGCTAAGCCAGAACTCCTCTGGAACTCTGAGGAAGAGGAGGGACCCTTTCATCTGAAATTAGCTTGGTGGTGATAGTGCCCAGAGTCACTGTGCCACTGCCATCTGATCAGAACCTCGAGGAAAGAAGGTGATGGGTGAGATTGGCCCGTTTATTAGGTGGGAGCACTGAGGCAGGAGGAGGTCGCAGGGCAGAGCTGGGAGCCTGTTACTGGCTGGTCTGACCACCATTGACGCCGAGGCTTGCTGGGTACTTCAGGGCCTGAGAGACCAGGGGATTTGACTCTGTGCGATCTTGGGGGACACCTCTCACATCTCTGAGGGCATTTCCCCCTCTGTATGCTGCCTTCTGTCTTGCCTGGCCATGGGGACTGGCCTCCCTGATAGCCAGAGCGCTAAATCAAGGACTTGCTCAGAGGCACACAGCCTCTAGTGACTGGGACTCTTCAAAACCGTATTTTCCGAATGAGCTGGACTCCTGCCAAGGAAGTTTCCCAAATCCCCCTTCTTTCTGGGATCACATGGGATGACTTTGCTCTTTTCAGGAATTTGAGGTAGGTCTCCTGCTGGCCTCCAGACCAGTCATCCCTGTCTTCCCAGCTTGTGTGGCACGTGCTTCCGCCCCCACTTCCTGTTAGCTAACTCAGGCTGATGGCCCCTCAATCACACACTCAGTCCTAGAAGCCCACCCCACTTTGGAAAATGTGGGATATTAAGAGTGTCTGTCTCTTAATGCTAAAGAACTCAACCGACACTGGCTGAAGAAAGAAAAAAGTATGCGTGGTAGTGGTGAGGTGTGGAGTGGTGTCATTTATCTGCTATAACTGAAAGTTCCTGGGCTAGCGTTGTCTTCAGGCCTGGTTGGATCCAGGAGAAAAAGTGGAACCAAGATCCATCCATAATCCATCCATCCATCCATCCATTCTCTGTGCCAGGCTGGTTGGTAGCACTCTCTTCAACCTCTCTTCTCAAAGTCACAAGAAGTCTTCCTGATTGGGGGGGAGGAAAAGAAGGGGGCACACAAAGACAGCATGTCCCAGGCTTCCCTGAATGGTCCCACTCAAGTGCAGTGCCAAGCGTGTGAGTCAGTCACTGCAGGCCTGGCTATGGTTATGCAGATTACCTTGGGCCAGTGCCAGGTCTGCTATTGTTCTGTTTGCCTCCCCTGCAGCTTCTTGTCCACCAAGAAGAAGTGGACACAGTGTCCTCACATTCCATCAGTCTGCCATCAATGCATCTTGTCCGGGCATTAAATGCTGAGTAGCACCACAGACTCAGCCCACGGCTGCACGTGATGGCCTGCGTGGAGATAGGCATCGGCTATGCCTTCCACCCTGGTAGCAAACAATGCTGGGTGTCAACAGGTTTTCCATTCCCTAATGGTGCTGTCACCTGGTTCGCCCATCTCCATGTACTCATCCTGAGATATTTTATCAGGTGCCTGGCTGAGACCCAGCCAGGCTACCTTTCTGGTCTGTCCCCAACCTACCAGCACCGAAAGCCTATAGACTGGTCTGATGGGACTGCACGTCCCCCAGTGTCCCCGCCTTCTCAGGTCATCTGGTTTTGATAAAGAAGCTCTATGCAACTCATGCCCTGGTTTATATCTGGCTCATGAGCCTTGGGTCTGGGATCTGACTGGCTTTTGTCTCCACCAATGTCCCGAGCAGCCTTCAGGACATTTCCCTCCCCTCGAGATTCCCTGTTGAGCTGCTGCCTGCAGGATCGTCAGTGTGAAACAAGGGAACCAAGAGAGAAAGAGTAGGCTTTCTCCTCCGGTAAACAGTGAGTCGTGGAAACACACAGGGCAGTTTTGCTGTGTCCTATGGGGGTCCTGTGAGTCGAACTGGCAGTGAATGAGTTCCTTTTGGGGTTTGTGCCCTAAGTGATTTCTTCTGTCCTGGCCCCTTTCCTTGTTCGGAACCTTCTTTCTAAGCCTCCCGATCCGTCGCTCAATAACCTGATCCCTCCGAGTGATGGCCCCACAACATAGTTAAAGCCATTGGTATCACCAGAGTGTGCACCCAGAGAAGGCTGACCTGGCAAATATTGTGAGATGGAGGAGAGGAATAGAACCCCACGTTTTGACAGTACGTTCCCTGGGGGTTGAAGTTGGTGAAGAATCCACGGCTGGTGTCTGCGCTTCCACGGACTCACACCACTTGCTTTTTGAAAGCTAGACCCAACCTCTGCCTCTCCCATGCCTTCACCTCCCCACTCCCCCCTTCTCAAAGGTGAGTCGCAGGGCTCAGCGGCCAGTGTTCCAAGTACCCCCCAAGCAAAGCAAGTGCGGGTTTATTCATCTAGGGAACCATTTCCAATTTCCCCATGACATCGCAGAGTTTGCTTCTAGTTCTGACTGGCATGGGTCGCTCTCCCAACCCCAGAGCACCTCCCTGCAGAGTCAAAACCTCGTGTCGTGTCACAGTTACAGTCCCTGACAAGAATGGAGTTACCCAGTAAGGAAGGGAAGCATGAACTTACTTGTGCTTACTTACTGATCCGTCATGGGCAGCTTCACATGTTTCCCAGCACATACAAGGGAGCCAGTGTTTACCTTGCTAACTGGGTAATCGGCCCCTGTCAGTAGTCCCAGGCCGCCCTCTTCATGCCCCAACCCTACAATGGGCCTGGGGCTGCGATGAACAAGACCAGGAGGCCTAAACCCATCCTCAATGACCACTCCGTCCCTGCTGCTTGCACCACCTGTTTGATCTTCAACACTCCCAGTGTCCTCAGGTGCAGAGTGGCCAAGGTAAAGGATCCAGGCTATCCAGTAGCCACCCTCCTTCAGTACCACCCCCACTCCCCATCCTCAGTCCTGCCCATCTTTAGTCTTTCTCCTTCAAGTCTTGCTCCTCCAGCTCCCTGCGTGACTCTGGCACGTCCCACCAGCCTCAGCTGGCTCTGGACAGAGTCTTCCTTACATGGCTCTCCAGCCCCACTTCTTCTTTGGGGGGGTGAAGCCTGTCCTTGATTTAGGGTCCTAGTGGGCATTTCTGGTCAAGGTGCCTTGAGGCTGCCCTGAGTTCTCTAGAGACCGTTGCCAAAGTCCTATAGGATCACACAGCCAGGGGCACATTTTTAGGCCCACCAGTTCTCCCAAGATCCCTTTCCTTCCAGATCCTTGACACCTTCTTGGTATCAATTGTGTGGACCCACACCCAAGCCCATAATGCTCTTTAGAGCATAGTCAGCAGTCCCTCCTCAGTAGGACTGAGCAGGCCAGGGGGGAGCGGAGCTCGCTGGGAGGGCTAGCTGACAGAGTTGCCAATGGCCATGGTGTAAATACTCCCAGCTGGCATGCTTCAAGCGACCCACGTGAGTTCACCCAGCTCTCAGGAAGCCGTGAATGTTAATGCGTGGCTGAGCGAAGTTAGTCTAGCACAAAAGGACAACTGTTCTAGGAGTCCAGGATTAAGAGAAACACCAAGAGGAAGGCAGGCCCCTGGCTCCAGAGGGCATTGAATCTTCAAATCCAGCCTTCCACACAGCGAGGAAGAGAGCCTGCTAAGCAGGCGTGAAACACCCATCACCCCGTCACACATGAGCCTTCGAAACCACCGCAACAGAGGAGACCTCGCATCATCGGGGTCTGCGTTCCAAGATGTGGGGAGAAGATCCCTCAGTAGCTGACATGCATTGTGCGATGGCCGCCCCATGGCAACAGACACGCCTAGAAAACCATACCGGGAATCCAAGTCACGAAGAGGACATGCATGTTAGTGCTCAGCTTTCCCACGTCAGGGGGACCGGCTGCAGCCAACTCTGCTCCCTGGTTGGCCCAGGTCTTAGGCCTGCTCCCTCATGCATCAGTCACATCGTCTGGACAGACGTGGATCATGGAGGACCTGACCTCACAGGGCTGTGAAGGTTAAAGGAGCGAGTGATTCTAGAGAAAGGCCTCAACCCAATGCCAGGCCCGTGAGGACTGCCCCCCACAAGTGTGAGCTGTTGTTAATGTCACAGTGCCAGCTCAGGGGATGTACGTGGGGCCTCCACCTTTGAGCTGACAAAACAGCCAGAGTATCCAACATCTAACCCTCCGGTAGAGGCCCTGGGGAAGGGGCTTGGGAAGGAAGGGTGACGCAGGGTGCACTGAGTCACCAAGCCCAGGTCTGACTCTCGGCAGTCAGGGTGGGTCCCCAGGGTGTGCAGAGCAGAGACACTAGGCTGCACTGACCGTTTAGAACTTCAGTGGGCTGGGGAAAGGCAGTCCGCCGGCCGGCCCACACCCTGTCCTGTGCCCAGAGGCCAGAGGGGATGGGCTCAGACTAAGCCCTGGGTATGGGGTGGGGAGGCAGGGGGGACCAGTGTGTACCAGGGAACAAGCAGAAGAGCAGACGGCGCCCGTGGGAGGCATCGGGCGACAGGGTTGGCCACATCGTTGACTGGGGAGTGACAGGCGGTGAGCGGTGCTTAAGGAAGATTAATCTGGCAACACTGGGAGGATGTATGGGAGTAGAGAGAGGCTGGAGGCAGGGAGACCAGCCAGAAGGCTGCTGCAGTCACCCAGGCATGAGCCGCAGAGGCTGCGCTCCCAGCCCGGAGGCAGGGGCCTGAGCAAAGGAGATGGAGGAGGCCCTGTTGCCCAGGAGGGGCCTCTGCCCAGCGAGTGGGGAGGGGAGGGGCGGGGCACACACAATTGAGAGCTTTGGCACCTGGGGAAGTGATGTCAGACTCAGGAAACAGAGGGTGGGAGGGCTGGAGAAAGTGAAAAAGCTGGGGGCTTCTTCCCACCGAGCCCGGGCTAGAGCGTGGCCATGCAGGGCATGCTGAGCCTCAGACAACACAAAGTGGCGCTGCTCCAGGGGCAGAGGGTGGGGACCAAGGGCGTCAGGGCTGCCAGCCTCGCTGGGTGATAGAAGGGCAGGTTTAACACCATGTTCTGGGTGCCCAAGGGCTGAGGGTGAGGGCGGGGTCCTGCCTTTAACCTCGGGCAGGCCTGGTGCCTTCCACCCCCTGGAGGCATTGGAGAGCAGGGTGGATCTCTGTGCCCTGTGGAGTCTTTGCTGGAAGAGCGTGGACGCCCTCACAGAGGCCTTTCTCATGACAAGGATCAGGGTGGCCTTGGTGAGGGAAACCCAGCGGTAGAGGAAACACCCCAGTCTATGAGGAAAGAGGAAGCTGTCCAAGTAGCTGACAGGCGCCCCCATTTCCACCCCGCCCCTCCTAGTGGACCCGAGAAGATTGGCTGTCTGGAGGGGAGCCCCCCAAAATGGGACGCCCCGTGTCACAGTCACATCACTAGCACCTTTGCTTGGGTGACCTCCCCGACATCCAGCCACCCTATGGGGCTGTCTCTCTGGACACCCCCACCTCCACCCCAGGGAAACCCACGGTCCGTGGTGCATTCCACGCAGATGCTGGACACCCGGATTGCATCAGGTGACCAGGATGGGACCAATCAGGAACCGTCTCGTGGTTTCCCCAGCCTTTTGATCGGCAGCTGATCACTAGGAGGCTAGTGGGGACTTCGGGCTGGTGGCCGCCATCTTTCCTCTTCGGGCACGGGGGAGCAAACGCTCGGGGAAGGTCGGGGACAGGCAGGAGCAGGAGGGGGCCCACATGGCCTCGCAGCTTCTCGCCCCTCCTGGGAGCTTGCCCCAAAGCCTGCCGCTTCAGGCTGCAGCCAGGCCGCGCTGGTTTCAGTACCTGCCACGTGAGCCCAGCCTGGCACAGGCCCCTGGGAGGGAGGCCCACCGTGTTGGCGAGGCACCTGCCCCAAGGCCGCCAGTCGTCAGCCTGCGGGGCTGTCAGCTCACGCGGCATTGTGCTGACCAAGACACTCTGGGAGAAAAGCGATCTGACATTAAGGGGGAGCATTGAAAATTAACATAAACATTCAGATTTCAGACTTCTCCTGAAAAACTGGAAGATCAGGGCCCAGTGAGTGAGGCCATGTTTCCGGGTGAGCTGGCAGTGGGCCTGGCTGCCCCTTAGTGTGGGCTGGGCTTCCGCCACGCCATGCAGCCCACCATCCATGCACCCCCACTGTCAGTGCATCCCTCCGATCCAGGCCCCTCTACTACTCCACGTGCTTCACTGCCAGGTACCCACAGCCTCTCCCCAGGTGCATGGGGTTGGCCACATTCACACAGGGTCTTAGATCCCAGCTGTCAATTGGCAGGGGCAGCAGATAGCTCCATGGACACACCTGAGAGCTCATCGTGGGTTTGGGGCAGAGATACAGTCAGGGCTGAAAGTGGAGGGAAGGCGCTCACTCCCGTGGTCCTGCACGCCAGGATCCCGGGCCCCGGCTCTAAACTCACCCCAATCAGACTCACTGCTGGTGCTGGTTCCTAGCGAGCCTATAGGACAGGGCAGAACGGCCCTTGTGGACTTCTGAGACTATAACTCTTTGCCAGAGTAGAAAGCTTCATCTTTCTCCCTGGGCCCGGCTGGTGGTTTTGAACTGCTGACCTGACAATGAGCAGCCCAGCTCGTAATTCCCTTCACTGGCAGGGTTGCTAGGCCCCACTATAAGGGGGCGATTTGTCCCAAGAAAAGGTGAGGCTTGAAGCCAGAGAGAGCAAGAAGAGAAAGCAGTGGCGCTCTGGGGGTGGGGGTGGCGTTAAAGTGTGGAGGGGGCCAGACAGGGTAGCAGAGAACAGCCACAAGATTTAGGGGGCCTTGGCGTTAGTGCTGGGGGCCTGCGCTCAGACCACACAGTCAGGACGGAGTCTGTGCAGAGCGGAGGGGAGCTGCGGCCAGAGAGGACTGGAATCCGAGGAAGGTGTTGTGAAAGCAAATGGAGAAAAAGGAATGAGAGAAGGAAAGACAGACAGACACAGTCACGGTGAGTTTACGAAGGATGTGCTTGTATACCTCAGTGATTTGTAGGTGGTTTAGAGAGGTGACGGGACTTGCTCAACGCCACACACGTGCCCCCAGCAGATCGGGGATGTGGCCCCAGCTCCTCATGCCCATTGACTGGGGATAGGGAGGAGGGATGCAGGGAGGGGCTAGTCTGCTGGTAACTAGGCATCGGCCTAGGGCCTGCTACGGGCTGTCACAGCAGAGGGTTGTGGGAAGTCATGGCTCAGTGGATGCTGCCTGGGCCTGCACCGTCCTCGTGACAAGCTTCAAATCAGACTTTTGACCCATTGGGTTCCCAAGGAGTGATTTTCGGAAGTAGATCACCAGGCCTTTCTTCCTGTTCTCTCGAGACCTGTTCACCTGCTGGTATTAGAAATGACAGCAGCACACCTTCCAGCACCACAGCTGCACCCAGTCACCCCCATGCGGCACACTGGCAGGGCAGAGGTGGCCCACTGAATGCTCCCTGCCGAGTGGGGTGAAAGGAGTTGTTTCCTTCGTGAGCACTTTGGTGACTATTTGCGATCTTATTATTCTCACAAAACATCTTCCCCTCCCGTCTTGGCACTGCTCCACTGACACCAGTATCAGTGTTGAACTTGCCGATCAGGACAGCAGGCCCGTTCCTGCCCAGGGCTGGCCTGGAACCCTGGGTCTCAAGGGACAGGGCAGCTTGGGAGCCAGAGGCGACGGCAGGTAGTGGGGTCGGGCTGCTGTGGAAGAAGACCCGTGCCCCTCCTTGCCCACTGGCAGCATTTGCCTCCTCCGCCTCCCCCAGCCCCTGCCCTCTCCGCCCCTGGCCCTCAGCTCCGTTTGGTGTGTGAGTCTCGTCACCAGGATAAATGCGGCTGCAAACAATGCAGCAGGCTGGGTGCTAATTTGTCAGACGCAGTGCACGGCTGTGATTCTGAATACATTAACATTTTCACATGAAATCATTTCAATTTTTAGTGATTAAGAAGTATTTGTTTTAAAGCATCAGGGTGATTTACTGCAGGCCTGAGGCTGAACTGGGGGCAGGGACTCGGGAGCCACCAGGTGTGATGTCATTCAGGATTACCAACAGGAATCACTCAGCCACTGCCTTTCCCCACCACACTCGGGGGCAAAGAGGGGCAGGGGCCGGGCCTGGGGGCCTTTGAGGGAACCAGTGTCCAGCAACCAACCAGCCATCAGGCCTCCCTCAAAGGTTGCCTCTTCTCGGAGGCCTACCTGAGCTCCCAGGCTGAAGTCATAGCCTGAACTCTCTGCTTTAATTTCTCTGTGGCACTCGGCGGCATCAGAGAGGGCCTTCTTTGTGAATTTGATTGCTT
Source organism: Nesogale talazaci (assembly GCA_004026705.1). Lineage (NCBI taxonomy): Eukaryota > Metazoa > Chordata > Mammalia > Afrosoricida > Tenrecidae > Nesogale > Nesogale talazaci. Next base: position 33,745 of record PVJH01008145.1, on the reverse strand, counting down.
GTTTGTTTTCTGTCCAACCTCACTGCCCCTCTCCAGGGTCTAGAACTGTGCCTGACCCACAGTCAAAACTCAGTGACTGGTGAATGGATGGGTGCTGGATGAGTGGGGGAATGAACGGGTGGGTTGGGCAAGTGGATGGATGGATGAAGTGGGTAGAGGGATGGAGAGAGGAATGGGTAGGTTGGATGGATGGAAGAGTGGATGAATAGATAAATGGGTGAATGGATGGAGGAGTGGATGATTATTCAAAAGGCACAAAAGACCCTTCACCATACAAAATATCTTGTCGCCTTGAGTCACCCGTCCCCTGGACTTGCAGGATCCTAGTCTTCCAGGCCACTCGCATACTGGGCCTTCGAACATGGGCGGTACCTGTTCATTAGCACAGGGGCTGGTGCTCACAGGTCTCCACTACCCCCGTTTCTGCCCACAAAACTCTCTGTAGCCGTCCGTGCTGGAGGGTGCCCTGGAGTCCCTCCCCATGAGCGCCACCATGATGGGCTCCAGGGCTCTGAGCTGACTGCCCCCCACTGGTTCCAGCTGTTGCCAGCCTTCTTGGCCCCTTTACTCCTAGGAAAGGAGGTGCTCTCGCCTGAGTCTGCATGGAGGATGTGCTTGCCATGCGGCATGTACATGGTGCCTACCTACTTATGAACCGGCAGTGTGCAGGTGCATGCATGTGCATGTGTGCACAAGAGGATGTGGTCACAGCCTTCCCAAGTGAGATTGACCCCTCGTAAGCTTCTCTTGGGGGAGGGGGAGCACGCAGAAGGTTCTTCCTTGCTCTAATGCACTTACCAAACTTTGGTAGTTACCCCCACCCCTCCTGGAATCCCCAGACCCGACCCCAACACCCCACCTACCCCAGTGAAAGGAAAATAACTGGAAGCTTTTACTGTGCAGCAGAAGCAACATCAGAAAACAATTATTGTTTTAATTACCTGCTGTCGCCATACAAGACAGGGAGGTTGTAAAGTGTGATAAAATCTTTCATCTTAATGGACTGTCAGCCCGGGCCAGGGCACAATTTATGGGGCTGCAGCTGGCATCCCCAGCCAGCTGGTGTGGGAGCCCCAGGGTCCCCCAACCTGCCTTGGGGATGGGTCTCCAGCACCAGGTCCAGGGCACCCTTTTTGTTCGCCATCCTCAGCAGAGACACCACCTCTGGGCACCGGAGCACCCATGTCCAGTCAGTGCGTCCACACTGGGGACTGACAGTCTTCACATCCCACCAGGTGGACCTAGGGCTAGTCCTCCTTCTGCTCCATGGAACAGATCCCTGATGTGGACGTTAGCTGGAGCCTTTACCCCCTCACTCAGGCCCTCTCCACACTGCCCTGTGTGTTGTGGTGCCCCCATCCTCCACCCAGGCAGGGTTGGTGCCTCAGGCACCATCTTGACACCTTCGGCCTTCCCACTGTCCAGAGCTGTCCCTTCACGTGTGCCCTCCCATCCCATCCCTGTCTCCTCCCTGCCCGTGCCCACTTGCCATACCTGACTGCTGACCTGCCTCCTGGGATCTTAACCAACCCAGTCCCCTCCCACACCCACCATCTTCCTCAAACCCATCATGGAGAGCCTCTGCAGAGAACCAAAGCTGCTGTTGCACTAAGGGCTTTCCCATGGTGCCTCCCTGAAGCCGCACAGCAGCTTGAGGAGGTATTGTTGTGTGTGTACACACACACACACACACACACACATGAACCAAGGCGTGCGTGGCATGCTTTGCTGGCATTCGGACGTCAATGGTCTGGTGGTGTGAGATCTGCTTCCAGTAACTCTTGGCAGGTGCTCCCCATAGTGCCTAGAACATAGCTCTGGCTCTGCATTTGAGCGCTGCTGATCATCGCAGCCCCAAAGCGGGAGGCTTTCAATGAGGCGGCCCGACCCAGAGGCTGCCTGGCCAGGCTCAGGCCGAAGGCCAGTTGGGAGGATGGCACAGGACCAGCAGTGCGGGTTCTGCTGCACATGCAGGACCAGGAGTCATCGGAATGGACTCCGCAGCGCTGAACAAGAGCTGCCGTTTCTAGAAGGCCAGGTGGCATAACGGACGATGAGTTCGAGCCCTGACTAGAAGATCAGCAGCCTCTGGGGAAGAAAGAGGAGACTTCCTGCTCTTGTAAAAAGTGACCGTCTCGGAAACCCGCAGGGCCAGTTCTCCCCTGTCCTGGAGGGTCTCTGGGAACCAATGCGGTGGCCATGTGTTTTGAATACTGGCTACTTGTCTTTGTGTTGTGTTACCTGGGGGAAGGTATACCTTTAATGACACCTCCCTGTCCTCGTCTGTACAAATCACCTACCCCATAGAATGAGGCCCTCAAATAAGCTGACGTGGCTGAGGGGGCGGGTGTCGGGTCGAACCCAGGATTCCTTGGCCTCTGGTGTTACTCTGACGATGGCCATGGGGGGGTTGAAGTGGAATCAGCTAGAGCCTTCATACCCCTCCAAGGGGTTTCGAGCCCCTGCCCCATGTCGACCACCTGCCATTCGCTTCACGCCAACGACAGCAGCCCTGGGTGGGTCAGCGTAGGCCTGATGATCAGTCACCAATCTTTGGGACATCGATGTGCAGATTTCCAGGTCACTGTTCTGAGCCACCTCCGGTGGACTACACCTCAAACTTTTCAGTTAGGTAGTCAAGTGCCTTCACCACGTGTGTGGGAGGTTCCAGGAGGTCTTAAATCCGGACGGCAACATCGCTGGATCTGCTTTTAGAAGGCTCATGGGAGTCCAGGCAGCCAGGGCCAGCATGGCAGAGAGATGGGTGAGAGAAAAACTTCGTGTCAGAATGGTCTGGAGGAAGGTGGACCAGGCCTGCCCCCGACCCTGGCAGGGGACATGTCAAGGCAAGAACAGGCTTTCGTGGTGAAAGCCTACGAGACACTTCAACATTAAAGACCAGATTTTTTTTTTTTACCAACTTACCCAAGTGTTTCAGCTGTTAGGTTTTTTTGGGTTTTTTTTTTTTTTTGCATTAAACCATAAATGGATGGTTTTTTGCATCAAGCCGTAAACATGAGTAAACTCGGGATCCGTCTGCAATGTGTTAAGAGGACGCCTCCTCTTCTGTAGGGCTGGCCTCTCGTAGCCAAACTTTGTAAGTTCGATGAAGTTCAATTTAGCCGTTTTTCCCTTTCTTTTCTCACGGTTTTGATGCCTTTGGTGTCATCTTTCAGAAACCTTTGCCACCTCCAGGGTCATGAGATTTACCTCTGGCTTCTTCTGCGTTTTACAGTTTTTCTTTTTGTGGATAGTGTGATGTAGGGGTTCAGCTTCCTTCTTTCTCATGTGAGCATCCAATTGTCCCGCCACGATTTGTTAGAGACTATCCATTCCCCATTGAGTGGACTGGGCCCCCTGTCAAACGTCATTTAGCCACCGATGTATGTGTTTATTTCTGGACTCTCACGTCCATGCCACTGGTTTATACAAGTGTGTCGTCTATCCTTATGTAAGTACCACTGTTTTGATGACGGTGCTTCGTCGTTGTCTACGTTTTGAAATCGGCTATCGTGCTGTTTTTAGAACTTAAAAATAATAATAGCCCCCCTCCCCCGCCACGAGGGAACCACAGGAAAGACACATGTGGGAGCAGGAGCCCCTGGGGCTGTGGCGAGTCAGAGTGGAAGGAGCGCGGCTCCGGGGAGTCTTTCCGCTTCTCCAAGCAGCCGCCGGGCCCCCCCCTCCATCCCCCAGAGGGGCCTTGGGTGTGGGCTCTGCAGCTGCCCTGGAGGTTCCACTCATCCCTTCACTGCTTCATTCCTTCCCTCACACCTTCCTCTGGGCTGGACACGGAGATGGTCGAGGGCAGGTGCTGGGAGGTGAGCTGGACCGGTGCCCCTGGGGAGTGGGTATTCTAGTGGGGAGACGGGCCAGGAGCCAGGATACGAGGGAATAAATGAAATAATTGCATGCTGCCGGGAATGCGGAAGAGAACAAAGGAGTGCGTGCGTGTGCGGGGGTACACACACACACACACACACACACACACACACGGTTCTCCCCTCCTGTCTGTCCTGTCCTGCCTGCACCTGAGTGGTGGCCCAGGCTGCTCGCCCTGCAGAGATGCATGGCCGGCATTAGCAGCTCGGCCCGCCCCATCTGTCTCACTGTCGTCCCTGGATGACTTTCCCCGTTCTGGCCATCACTTCAGCCTCTAATATGCTCCCCAGGGACCCAGGAGGGGCCATTCATTTTGAGATCTTTCTGTAGAGGCTTCTCCTCCGAGGACCCTAAGGGGAAGAAAAATGCCAGGAGAGGAGGAAAAAGGGAGTAAGAGGCATCTGCCCTCAGACCCCCCAGCAGCAGGACAGATGCCAGCGGAGGAGGGCCCGCTCAGAGACGCTTGCTCCTGCATGACAGGCTCTCACCCCCATCTCTGGCGTCTGCCCCTCACCTTGGTCCCATCTGCCTGCATCCCCACAGGGGGAAGAGCCCTCGCCACCTCCATCCTCCCAGGGAGCTGCTGTCCCCAGGTGCTGGGAGATGGTGTCTCTGATTGCAATTCAATTTGCCAGAGCCCTCCCAGTTCCCTGAACTGCCACGGTGCATTGTCAGGGCTCCGGCGGGGACCAGCCTCGGTGGCTTTGTCCCTTGTAGTTGAACAGGAGTAGCTGGCAAGCTGGGCTCTGGCTGGGCCAGGTGGCCAAGGCACCAGTGCCAGCATGGCCGTCAGCAGACAGAGCCCAGCACTGCAGGCCCCAGGACATGTTCAGGGCGCCCTCTGGGTGAGGAGTTGGGTGTTCGCTGTGATTTCAGGTGGTGCTGCTTATGACGGAAGCATTCAGAACCCCCAAGCCCCAACCAGCAGAAGGGCCAGGATGGAGAAGCTGTCTCAGGCGGACTTGCTGGGAATAGGTCTGGCTCACACACCTGGAGGTGGGTGTTGGCATTGGCGTGACCAAGGAAGCAAATGCTGCAGGTGAAGGTGACCTTGCTGCCAGCCAACACCACCTACCAGACCTGCCTCTGCCAGGTCTGAGCATCAGCTACCTGCCCCATCCAGGGCGTGCTCAGCGTGGTGGTCTCACGTGAATGCTTGCAGGCTGGGCTCCCTGCCCATGTGGAAGGAAGTTTCTATCCAGGATTTGAAACCTGCCTCTCGGTCCAGATCCCGGGAAACATCTACTGCTGGCAGGCAGTTCCCTGCCTGGCTCCTTCCCGCCTCCTTCCAACATATGAAATCACTGGGCTCCTCCAAGAACAGCTTGGGGTACCTCCTCCGTGTGCAGGAGTGAGTGAGTGGGAAGGGGAGTGTCGGCGTCACATGAGCTGTGGACATGGGGCACTGGCACCTTTGCACACCTAGGAGCCTTAGGTAAAAGAGTATGTGGTGTATGCACGTGTGTGTACACATGTGTGCACTTCAACTGTGCATGTTTAGGGCTGCGGGTTCCTGTCCAAGTGTGTCTTCAGTGTGGCTTTATCTGGACTCAGAAGGCACTGTTTTATAAGAGCTGACAAAGAAACAGAGAGAGGATAGAAGAAAGAAAAAAGAAAGAGGGAGGGAGGAAGAAAGGAAGGAAGGGTTCAGGTGGGATAAACACTCTTCTTTCTGGGTAGAAGGAGTGTAAGGTGTGAGCCTGGCCAAGAACTGGAGTTAATCTCTCTGTCTCACTTTCAACATGGAAATCAAAGGTCTGGAGGAGACCACGCAAAATGAAATCACCAAGTTTGCAGTCTAATCTAAACTCTCCTGGGTGGTAGGGAAATGCCAGGCTGATGTGAGATTGGCCTCTGGATGATCCTATCTTGAAAGGCAGGGAGCTGGCCCAGAGGGCCCGCAGAGCTTAGGGTGGGGAGTAGGGGGGGATAGTGGTAGAGGGATGGAGCCTTCTAGAGCGTCTTTCCTCAGGAGAGACCCAGAAGGACAACGGGATGGCAGGCTGGCTGTGATTGGGAAGGGTATTTGATGTGACTGTTCAAGGGTGCTCACACCCAACAGCAGACATGGCGTGGGAAGAGACTAGGCCCTGGGGAAGGGCAAAATGCTAGTGAAGAAGCAGGACAGAAAAGGGGAAAAAAGCAGAAGACCTTTAGCGAGACCGATTGACACGGTGGCTACATCGATCAGCTCAGACTCAAGGACAGCCGTGAGGATGGCAGGGGGCCCGTTTGGCTCTGTGGTGTCCAGGGCCTCTACGAGTGGGCACTGGCCAGACTGAGGACCCCATCTCCCTCCTTGGGCCGTCAGTTTGTTCATCTGCGAATGGGCATGTTGGCCCCATCGGGGGTCCCAAGATACAGGAGGGTTCCTGCAGACAGTGATGGGCAGGGGACAACGAGGCCCCATTCACCTGCGAGCAGCCATTACAGAGAGAAGAGAGCAGTCCTGTGGAATCAGATGAGCCCCCAGGGACAGCGTCAGTGTCAACAGGGGCTTAGAGGGCAGCGGGAGAGTGGACATCTATAAAACCAGACTGGGGCTGAGCCCCGGTGGCGCAGTGGTTATGCGCGGGACTGCCACTGGGACGGAGGTTCAATTCCAGCAGTGGGGCTGGGCCTCCTACTCCCACCACCGGAGAGCAGTGATGCCCCCCCCCCAAAAAAAAAAAACAAAACCCAGACTGGACAGAGAGAAGGGACTGTGATCTCCATCTGGGCCCAACGAACCCTCCCCCGGCCCCCGCCAACACTTGGGAGAGGCGAGTTTGAAACAAATAACAGGAACTCCTGCTGCACTCAGCAGGGAATAAACTTTGAAATCATTTCCCCTAGAGGTGACACAGGCTAGAAATATAAATTGCTTGCAGAAAGGTGTAGATAAGTTCACGGATGACAGAGCTAGGGTGGTTCTTGGGCAAAATTAGAATGTGAGGCGGCCTGGGCCCTGCGAGGGTGGTGTCAGAGAGGAAGCCCCCACCACAGCCAGCCTCCTGTGCTCAGGAGGAGAGCGGCAGCCCCGTCCACATTTACACTCAGGAAGGGCAGGTCCCTGTGGGATGAGACTGCCTCTCTCACCTGTCCACCACTGCTTTTCTTTCTACCCCAGGGGTCTCCCTCACTGCTGTGGCCCCACCTCACCCCATTAGGCTTCATCCCAGGGCAGGGGCGAGCAGGGAACCCCAGCTTTGCTCTGAGGTCTCCTCTCCAAAAGTGCCTATCTCCATTTCCGAGGCTGTTGTGACAAACCCCACCACGTCCGTGCTTCCGAGGACAGCAGTGCATGGTCTTGTAGCTCTTGAGGTTCGGCATCCAGGGCAGGCTGCCAGTCGTGTGGACCAGGGGCCGTCAGTGGGTGCTGACCCCCAGCCACCCCATGTGTTGGGGTAGGCTGGGCACCGGAGGGGGCTTGGTGGCTGGCTGTTTGCAAGCGGTCGCCTGCCCTTTCTTCCAGCGTGCCTCTGGATGCTCTTGAACAAGTAACTGTGTGCGAAGCAGCTCTGGCTTTTCGTTCCATTAACCAGCGTCACCTCCAGAGACTGGATTCCTGGCTTCTCTCAACGCCTCCTGACCACTGACAGTACCCAGTTGTGCTCTGCCGCCTGTAGCTACATCTTCACCTGACACCTTCGCTGACCCCCGTCTCTGTGTCTGTTCACCTCTATTGTGAGCCCCCCCACCCCAGGAACCCTGGTGGTGTAGTGATTACCCATCGGGCTGCAATCCCAAAGGTCTGATGTTCAAAACCACCAGACGAAGCTTCCTACTTCGTAAAGAGTCACATTCTTGGAAACCCACAAGGGCAGTTCTGCCTGCCCTGGCGGGTCACGGTGAGTTAGCTCTGATTGTAGGGCCCCCCTCAGAAGGGATTAGGACGCAGCCTACCCTAGGATGACCTCGTTGCTTATCAGCAGTTCTCAACCCGTGGGTCGCGACCCCTTCAGGGATCAAACAACCCTTTCCCAGGGGTCACTCGATTCATAACAGTAGCAAAATGGCAGGGATGAAGTGGCAACCAGAATAATTTTATGGTTGGGGAGGGGGGGTGTCACCACAACATGAGAAACTGTATTAAAGGGACGTGACATCAGGAAGGTTGAGAACCACTGGCTTAACTCATACTATCCACAAAGAGACACCCTGTCTCCCCACACGGTCCAAGATAAGGCTTCGACATAGTGTGTGTGGGGGACACAGTATAGCCTACATCAGTGCCGGCTCCTGGCTCCCGCCTCCCCCACCAGCCCTGAAAAGCCCCGCCCCCTCCGTGCACAGGCAGCGTGCCTGGCAATGCCCCTGAGCTGCCGAGGCCTGGAACCTCATGCCAGGCCCTCCAGTTAATGGTGTTGGCATGTGGCCTCCCTCCTCGGCTCCTGTCCCAGCGCCTCCCTCCACGGGGCCCCTGGCAGAGGCTGGCCGGATCGAGGCTGCCGTCTGAACTCTTTAGGGACCCACAGCCCTAGAGAACTTGGGACACCCAAGGGCGGACTGCCATCCAGATGGGGGGCAGGAAACAAGCGTGCCTGGCACCGTGCCAGGCTATCTGTCTCTGCAGGTGCTGTTGGGGGCCGGGGATTAGCGAGGCGGGCAGGCTTCCCGAGGCTGCACCGCCACCGTGGTCCCTCGGATGTTTTGGACCGTTTCCAAGTCGCCTCCCAGGGGCCGCGTGTCGGCGAGCTCGGCCTCAGCACCACGGAGAGCGACCGAGCCGGGCGCGCGCTCAGGACCAGAGACAGCGCCCAGGCGGCCCCCGGGCTGCGGACACGCGGGACCTGCAGCGCCCTCGGGGCCGCGCCCCTGCGAGCTTCCGGTGGGCGGGGCGGCGTACCGACGGTGCGGCAGGGACGCACGCACCTGGGCCTTGTCTGAGAGGTCCGATGAGCACTTGTTATTAGGCACTGGTTTCCGGCGGTGAGATCACGCAGCAATTTTCAAAGACTTGTCCGAGGCATTAATTTCTCACGGATGTGCTTCTGAGAGGAAGCCCCCCTGCTCTCGGGGATCTCCAGAGAACCCCACTTATTCATTCCTCAAAACTTATTCTGCACCTACTACGTGGCCCTCGCTGGGGGCACTCTGCAGACTAAAACAGCCAGCAATCGGGCAGTGGACGCGTCTCCTCTAAGGTCTGACTCCCTCCCCTAGGCATCTAGGACATTCCTGGAGTTGGTCCCAAGCGCGGTGGCCCCGCAGGCCTAGGGTGGGTGAGCAAATCATGTTTCCTTGCAGACCTGATCCTACTGTTCATCTTAGTGATGGGGGAGGGGGAGGGGTGGTTAGAGGTGGGGGGAGCAAAGTTCCTGGAGGCCCAGTTTAGACGGTATTGTAGAAACTCAGTACAATCCAGCCACCCCCTCCTCACAAGCCTTCCATGGCTCCCCAGTCCCTATGGACATAAAGGACAGTGCCCATCTGCCACCCACGCCCAGGGCCCCTGGTCCCTCTTGCTGCTCTCCTCTCCTGATCAGGATCCCCACCTGCCAGCCACATGGGATTCCCGGTCACACGTCTTTGGGTTGCAATATGACAGGCCGCTCAGCTCAGACTGAAGCCATCAACAGATGTCATTGACTCTGGTCACAGAAAAGCCCAGAGGTAGGGCTAGCTTCGGGCAAAGCTTGATCCGCAGACTCAGACAGTGTCCCTCGGAAGTTCTCTGAGACGCCCTCACCTCCGCAGGGCAGCCCCAGGCCCTCTGTCTCTTGGTAACAAAACAGTTCCAGCAGCCCAGACCTCGTGTCTTCAGCCCGCACTTCCTGGGGAGAGAAGGCGCCTGTGTTACAAAGCCCCGCCGATGTCTCCCAGGACCTCCTTGGCTGGGATGCCCTCATGTGCCCATCCCATAGCCTGGAGATAGCCGGACAGAGAATACATTCGGTTGCAGCTGATCGGCACCCAGCCCTGGAACTGTCAGGGTGCCCTTTCCACCCCCACTACATGGCCGAGTGCGGGGCAGTAATGGAGCCCCAAGGAATGTGGGCTGCCATCAGAGGGTGGACACTGGGAGCGGGTCAACCTGTGCGCAGTGACTGGGCGTTCTCTCTCCCTTCTGTGGCCATGCTTTGGTGTCTGCTCGGTCTCTCCTGGCAGGCCTCCCCCCCCTCACTCGCACCCACCCAACTCCTCCCCTGCCTCTAGGATCCCTCCGGGCACTGCTGCCCTCTCAGGTGGGAGGGTGTCTGTCTCCACTGAGCCTTGGAACAAATAGCTTACCCATCTCCTGGCCATTCCTCAAAGACTCCGTCCCCTGGACCACACTCGTCCGTCCTCCTGAGCAGCAGACACATGCCCTTTGTGGTCCTGACAAGGTGGTTCAGCCAGGAGGGCATTGGAAGCGTGGACAGGATGCCCAGAACCTGGGTTTTGTGGGGAGGGAATCTTATCTGCAGGGAGTGAGGAGAGGGGGCATGCACCGAAGGCCATGTGCTTGGCCTGGATAATGGATGACTGCTGTCACACTGGCTCCACGCGATGGAATCGCCACATCGCTGTACCCGGACAGGTCAGGAGAGCCCGGTTGCTTGGTGCTCAGGTCTGTACAGCCTGTGCCTGAGCTGTCCCCATGACAGCTGGGACATGCCCGAAGTCTGTGGGCAGCCGCTGGAAGATGCCCTGGCCAGGCTGGCTTTAATGGGTTGAGAAGAGAGGGGGTGTGGGAAGGGGGTGACCTTGTCTTAGTGGCGAGACTCGAGGCTCTGAACTCAGTGGGAGGCAGCACCCAGACCCCTCTCTGACCCTGCCTTCTCCTCCTCCTCCTCTCCCCCCACTGCCCCCCCCCCCGCCGGCTTCTTCCTGCTCATCCTCCTACTCAAAGTGCTGGCTGCCCCAGACCCCTCTGGAGCTGAGGCTGGGAGGGAAGCAAGAGAGAGGTGGAGGGAGGCTGGTGTGAGAGGGTGGGGCCCGGAGGGTGGCAGAACCTTCATTTGCTCCCCTGGCAGAGTTCTGCAGCCCCAAAGTGAGCTTATAGCCTTACTTTCGCCCTTCCCACTTTTGTTTGGATAAGTTCGGGCTTGGAATCAGGGGGAGGGAGCGGGATTGGGCTGGGGGTGGGGGGCGTTCTGCCTGGTCCCAAGTAGAGCTTGGGGTGACAGGGGCTCATGGGAGGGGCCCTCAGGGATCCTCTGTTGCCCATGAGAGAGAGTCACGGTTGAATGATTGGTGGTGAGTTTGGTTTTGGGCAGGAGCCCCAAGGGCACTTCCTGGGGAGAGCACTGAACAGGACAGAAGGGAGGCCTCCCTGACCTCCCGAACGCTCACTGGTCCTGCTGTAGTGAGACCAATGGGACCCACCCTCACCAGGACAGCCAGTTGGCAGACGGGAGCCCCCTTGGGAAAGAGCCTTGGCACTTCCCGCCACTGCTGTGCTCACGGGTGCCCCCTGCTGTCCGAATGAGCTGCCAGACAGGGAGCTGTGCCCCCTCCACCCTGCAAGTGGGGAGGCCTAGAAAGGGGAAGGTGTTGAATGAATGCAGGGGAGTCCAGATTCATGGGCACGATGCAGGGGGTGCGGAGGCTGCTCTGTTTCCTCTGGTGAGCATGTAAGGTCTGAGGATCCCATCACAGTGAGAGTGGGGTCCACTGTGGGGTCCATCCGTGTCAACTCCGGACCACAGAGCCACTCTGCGACGTGGGCGATGGTATAGGTCAGAGGCCACGGTGTCTGAGTGATGTATGGGGCCCAGGTGAGCAGAGGTGGACGGGGACTCAGCCTCGGGGTCTCACTGCAGATCAGAGCCCAGCCCAACCCTGTCCTGCCCAGGACTCAGCCGAGAGAGCTTCGAGCCCAGCAGCAGGGTCAGGGCACCCACTGCCTAGCCCCGCGTATCTACAATGTGGCCTGGAGACCCTCTCTGCGCCTCAGTTTGTCACTTGTCTAATGAGGGTCCCAACTCAGCCTCCGGTGTAGAAGAGGCGGAGACTCACCGGCTGCCACCGTTGGAGGCTGGTGAGCGCGTGTGGTGGGCAAAACTGCTGCTGCACGGCCTTTCAAGGGTGTCACTAGGCCTTTCTTCAAAGGCACCTTCGAATGGGTTTCCTTTTCGTTCATCGCCACATGCTTAATGGTTTGCATCACCCAGAGTGAGAGAAGTATGCTTATTTTATTACTATTATTATTATCGAGAGAAGGAAGTTTATAGGCAGTGTACTGGGCCGGCTTGTCTAGAGAACAAAACTAGTGATGCTCTGATATGGATCAGGAGGGTACCTATACATAAATTTCTTTATACCAAGAAGTAGCTTAATATCAAGAAAGTGGCCCCACCCAGTCTAACGCAAGTCCTGGTCCGATGCTCACCAGAGCACTCCTGAGACCCATGAAGCGGAAGGCCAATGATGCAGAAAGGTGAACGGGGATGCAGGCAGCTCACAGGCCGGTGGACGCATTGCGTGCGTCTGTGGTCAGTGGAAACGTGGCAGGGTGCAGAGAACTCCGAGGTTGGTTCCCAGGGTCAGCGGCCCACATGCGACCCCACCCCCCTAGACAGAGACCCAGTCCCAGGGAGGATGAAGGGGCAGGACAAGAGAGAGAGAGAGAAGTCCCGTCCCCACTGTCACTTGTAGAAAAGGCCACCTTCCCGAGGATGCACCATCAGGCTGTGACCTGATTGAGGCCAGGTTGGACTCCACCCCTCCACTCTCATACAAATGAAGTGGACATACACTCTCAGTACCACAGACAGCTCTCGGGTTCAGAGATTCCTCCACCCGCCTTCCATTCCCGGCCAGTGCGCCTCCTGCAGCACCTGCTGTCAGGGGAGGCCTACGTGTCCCTGTGGTGCCAAACTGACCAGGTTTCAGCAGAGCGTCCAACCCAAGACAGAGTGAGTGGGAAGAAAGGCCTGGCTATCTCCTGGCAAAGGTCAGCCAATGAAAATGCTATGGGTTCCAAGATCCGGTCCACACCTACCATGGGGAGGGCACAGGACCAGGCAGTGTTTCCACGTCACTGTGGGGTCACCATGAGTTGGGGATCCGCCCTGACAGCAGCTATCAAGAACATAGACACTCGATCCTCCTTATTTGCGGATTCCCTGTCTGGTTTGTCCCACTCAGGCAGATTTAGCTGCCATCTCCCCATCAGTGCTGTGGCACTCTGAGGGTCCTGTGCCGTGTGGCCAAGAGTCTGGGTGGCCCAGCACACATGCTCCTGCCTGAGGTCAAGCAAGGCAGCCGCTGCCGTACTGCTCCAGCCCCCACGCTGGAAATGCCGGGCATGCATGAGACCATCTGCCGCCTGCTCCCGGGCCATGCCGGTGACTGGAGGCAAGCTGGACCATCGGGAACCTGCAGTTTTTACTGGGTTTGGATTCGCTGAACTTTCTTTCCCCTCGGTCTGTGTGAAAGCTCTGCTGAAACTTCTTCAGTAACAAGTCTCCCCAGACAGATGGTGGCCTCTTGGCTGGGAATTGAACTCTGATCTCTCACGCAGAAGGAGAGGACCCCACCCCAGAGCCATGAATGCAGTCTAGATAGCCCACGCTTTCAGGCATGTTTGCTCCGGTGCTGATTTCACTCTTCACAGGGGCCCCGACGCTGGGGGCCTGCCGAGGGCTCAAAGGGCACAGATACTGGGGTGAGCTGCCTGGAAGTCAGGGCTTTTGGCCGTGAGTCTCCTGCTAATGAGTCAGCAGAGATTAAGTAAAGTGTCTGAACAAAAGCACGCATAAGCCAGGGTTATGTATTGATCAGTTGATGGAAATGTGGCCACAGGCTCTCGGGAACCTCACCTGTACTTCTTCTGGAACAATGGCTCCGTGTTCACCGACTCAGTGACTCTATGGAGCACAGCTACTGCCAGTAACCAGAACCTAGTTATGGAAGCGTATGCTGTCGTCCAGACAGACGGGGCATCTCTGATCAAGCGAAACACAAGCTTCAAACAAAACTCACCGCCACTGAGTCCATGCCAACGCAGAGAGAGCTCCCTGAGGGTTTCCGAGGCTGTAACTCTTCGTGGGAGTAGACTCCCTCGTCGCCGCTGGTGGTTTCGAACTGCCAACCACGTGGGTCTTAGCCCAACACATAACCCATCAGGGCTCCTAACCCGAAGATAATTCAAAACTCACTGCCGTCAACTGGATCCTGACTCCCAACAACCCCAGAGGGCTGAGTAGATCTGGCCCTGTGGGTTTCCGAGGCTGTAAATCTCTCCTGGAACACACACCCTCATCCCTCTCCCAGGGAAAGGCTGGTGGGCTGGAACCGCTGGCCCTGCTGTTGGCAGCCCACCTCTGAAGCCCCAATGCCACCCGGGGTGCAGTGGAGCCCCTCGGCAGTGATGCTCGCTATGCACTTCAGCAGTCCGGCTCCAAGGCTTCAATCCCAGAGATGCAAAGCCACACATCCATCTCCGCGCGTCCCGGCAGTCACTGCATTCGGAAACAAGCCTGTCGGATGGTACCTGCTGCCACGGTCGTCCTGAGCCAGACACAGAGAACCGTGTCATGTGCAGCCCCATTGCAGCGGGCGACAGAACACGGCGAGGTGTTGCTGGAGCTTACGGGCTGCAGGGAACTTCATTGGGTGCACACACCATTCGGGGCCCTGATTGCAACAATCAAACAAACAAACTCATCAGGCTAGACTTCAAAGGGTTGAGTCTTATGCGAGGCTTAAAAATAAAAGAACAACTGGTTTAAGGAAGGAAAAATAAAAATCGCAGAGACACAAAGCAGCAGAGGCCTAGTAAGCAGCATGTAAGTTCTAGCTGGAGGCCCCGGTTGAGGCCACCCATGAACATCGCCGGCAGCTAACCAAGGGGTCGGAGGGTCAAGTCCACCCAGAGGAGCTAGGAAGAAAGTCCTGGTGACCCACTTCTGAAAGGCCACAGGAGCACACATCCCCTCTGAAACAACCATGAGTGGCCTCGGACTCAGCAGCCCCCGGGGGGCATGTGCCATCTGCCCCCTTCTTTCTCGTCCAGGTCACCCGATGCTTATTCCTGGAGGATTTCAGGATGGGTTGTCTGGCGACTGTGGCCACCGTGCCAGGGCACCTCCTGCTGCTCATCCCGGCAGAGGGGGGCCCTCTCCCCCTGGCCAGGAGCTCTGTCCCTGCCTCTATGGGTGTATGACCGACCGTGTGCTTGCTGTCTCCCGCGGCACATAGGCTGCACCCCTGTGGCTGCTGACAGACTGGGCGGGCCTGAGGGTGGGGGGAGGGCTGTGCTCTGAGCCGCTTCCCCAGCCTGGGCTCCCTCCTGCTGATCCTGCGAGGCGCTCAGCGACACACTGGCGAAGAACGATGCCACAAGAAATAAAGTTCGTTATGAATTATTCTACTTGAGGCTAATTATAGGCACAGAGGAGAGGATTATTTACAGAGGCAGGAGGCAGCATGGGGAGGGAGAGGGCCGGGAGGCATTGGACCTGAGGGGCAGGGCTGGAGAGAGGGGGGCCAACAGCACCGCGCTGTTCTCTTCCCCTAAAAACTGTAACTAAACTTGGGTCCCTGCTGGGGGGGTCTGCCTCTGCAGCCAGCCTAGAGGTTCCGTCCAGAGAGCCAGAGGGAGAGCTTGGGCCAGGGTCCCACGGGCTCGGGGACTCGGTGGGTCGGACACGGAGCAGGCGTGGGTCCCTCTTCCTCAGAATCCCAGGTGGCAGAGAGGCCACAGCTGCTCGAGGGCCCGCCTGTGTGCCTGTGAGCAATGTACAAGTGTCATGAAGCTGACGTGTGCAGTGTGTGTGTGTGCGTGTGCGTGCGCGCACGCGCGTGTGTAAAACACATATAACAGACCATCTGTCGGTTAGCCATTTGGTTCTGGTTATCAGCTGCCATGGAATGGGTCCCCAACTCAGGGCAACCAGAGCGGTGCCCAGTCCCGTGCCCTCCCCATGATCAGCTGAAAATCCAACAGCCACAAACCACCGCTCTCCATCCGCCACGCTCTTCATAGGAGCTGACCAGACCGTTCTTCCTAGTCCGTCTGAGCCTGGAAGCTCCATGGAAGCCTTTCCACCATGGCGGGTATTGGAACTCCTGGGGGCATCGCTTGCAGGCTCCTCAGGACACAGGAGCCGCCGCAGCCCCGGGGCCTTGAGCTGATGTGAAGCACCGCCATCACCAGCGTCTAACTCCGGTGCATGGTTTCATCCAGCCAATGGGAGCCCCGCCCCCATTCGCAGTCATCCCCAGGCCCCTCCCTCAGCCCCTGGGAATCGCTTAGCTGCCACTTGTCCCTGTGGACCTGCCGGTCCTGGTATGTCAGAAGAATGGAACCACACCACACGCGGCCCTTGGCGTTTGGCACATTTCACCCACCACCGTCTCTTTCAGGATTTTCCACGGTGTTGCATGCATCGGACACCCGTTCCTTTGCGTGCCTGAATGATACTCCATGGCGTGGGTCTGCCACACGGCGTCTGTCGGCTCACCCCTTGCTGGGCATGGGGGCTGGTGTACATGAATATCCCTCTGCAGGTACTTCCTTGGAGGTCTCTGCCAAGTCTTTGTGGCCTGAACCGAGGAGTGAATTGCTGGGCCCTGTGGTCATTCTGTGTTCAGCTTCCATGCTCAGCAAGAAGGGACATTAGAGGTGATCGAGCCAGGGGACACGACTCAGGAGGCTGCTGGCTCAGGCAGGCAGACAGGCGGAAGAGTGCCAGTGGAGGCTTGGTGAGCCAGGGGCCTGGTGTGCCCGCCACCACCCCCCCCCCCCTTCTGGTTCTTCACGAGAGGATGGCACCTGGTTTTGGAGTGAAACTCCCCAGTGTTTCAGTGTGATGGAAATGGTTTGCACGCAGCGGGTGGGCTAGGCAGTTGCGCCCCACAGCCTTCGGGCCAAGCATCTGCAACCTCTAGCTTTCAGCCTGGCATCCTGTGGCTCAGAGGGAGACAGCCACCTAAGCAGGGCTGGGACCCAACAGCAGCTTGTCCACAGTGAGTCATGGAGGTCAGAGCTGGTCCCAGGGCAAGCCCCTCTCCCCCTCCAGTATGCAGTCAGCAGAGGCACACAGAGTGGGCTGGTGGCTTGTCAGCCCCACTTTGCCAGGGGACACTGGACTTACCCTCTCCTGAGATCGAGCAGTCGCTGAGACTTCTCTAGTGATGACACTGGCTGTACCGGCTGCACCACCATCTACACCACGCACACACCCCGGCCCCCCTGCGATCAGCAGACTCCTCTCCGCTGCCCAGCAAGAATGGTCTCCGCCTTTAGCCCCTTGAGTTCTCAGATCGCAGCAGCCCTTCTCGGCACCAATCCTGGGACACCGAGGCCTTTCTGCCCCAGCCGGGGTGGCCTGGCTCTGGGATGAGCTGCCCAAGCTCAAGGCCTTTGCTTATGCTGTTCCTCCGACTTAGAATGCCCTTCCCTGCGCCTCCTCCCTGTTCCCACAGCAGGACCCGGGCACTGCATTCATGCGTGGGCCCTGGAGACCGCCTGCAGCCGGGCACAGAGCAGGGACTCAGCAAAGGATCAGCCCTTCATTCAGAAGGCCTCGTGGAGGGCCTGGAGCAGCCCTGGTGGTGCAGTGGTTAAGCGTTGGCCCTCCAGTTGCAAGGTCAGCCGATCTAAACTGCCCGTCTCTCTTCTGGAGAAAGAGGAGGCTTTGTACTCCTGTAGAGAGTTACAGCCTCGGAGACCCACCGGGGCTGGACTCCCCTGTCCGAGAGAGGGCCGAGGTGATGTGCCTCGACTCGAAGGCAGCAAGTCTGTGTGTCTGTCTGTTTGAGGTGTTCCCTGCCAGTGGAGCAGACAAACACTGGAGGAACCCGGGCAGGGCAGGATCAGGAGAAAGTGGGAGGGGCACTTGCTGAGAGCCCCTGGGCGTTGGTGAACTGGGCGGAGATCTGGAGTGAGCTGGGCTGTTAGTGGGAGCAGTGCCCTGAGCAGGGGCAGCAGCAAGCATGAAGGCGCCCAGGCAGGACAGAAGTCGGGGTGCTGGAAGGACAGATGAAGGGCAGCCTGCTGGGCGTGAGTTGGGGGGACAGTGGCCTGGCGTATCGGAAGGGGCCATAGAAGAAGAGCCCTTCAGCAGGTTTCCAGGCAGGGCCTATGGCTTGGGGTGTGGAAGAGGGAGCATAATAAGGATTGTTCTGCTGAGAGGCCCCTCTGGAAGCCGGCAGTTCCCCAGGAAGCTGGATGAGGTAGGGAGTGTGGCGCACAGGAGGGGGCTGAGCCGGAGTTGGGGCCATGGAGGAGCTCCTGAATCTGAGAGAGCGTGTTGGAGAAGGGGGGAGAGGGCCTCTGAAGGACATCCTGGAGTGGAAGCTGAGTCAGGTGAGAGGTGAACTGGTAGTGATGGAACAGAACTGAAGCTGGCAGGGCTGAGGAGAGAGGAGAGTCAAGGCTGCCAGGGCAAGGGGGCAAAACAGTTCCATGAAAGGTTTTCTTATCCTTGAGGGAGGATACACAGCTGTGCATCTTTGGACCCCTGAGACTCAGGGGCGCCTCCTCCAGGAGGTCCTTCAGGATCAAGTCTCCCAGCCGTGTGTGCAGGGCCACCAGCCCACGACCTTGAACTTACCACTTGGATGATCTGCTCAGGCTCGGGCTCCCTGCAGGGATGAGCTCCAGGGAGGAAGGCCTGCCTGGCTTTGTCCCCCAGTCCTCCTGCAGGGCCAAACCCTGTCCTGGTACTGAATCATCCAGGAAGTCCAGCTGACCTTGAAGGCAGTGGGGTCTCGGGCACCGCAGCAAGGTGGACATTCATACACCCACATGAATGCCCACAAAGGAGCCCCCTGACCCACAAGTGTGAGAGACCCCAGCCCCTCCCACCTCACTGCCAGCCTACGTCCCTTGATCTGAGCAGCTCTGGCCAGCCAGGCCCATGCCATCCCCATACTCTGCCGCCGGGCAAGTCTGCCAGGTAACCCTCCCCATCGTCAACCCCCTCACCAGGCCTCTGTAAGATACTAGGGGGCCCATCCCCACCTATACCCCACTCTGAAATGAGGGGCAGAGCCGAGCTCAGTGACAGACTGGTGGACCCAGCCAGTCCAGGCAGGGGCGCCGAGGTTGACTCTTTGTAGGCAGAGGTATGTGAGCGTGTGTCCGAGTGCACACGTCGTGTGTCCGAGTGTGTGGGCACACACGTCGCCCTTCGATGACTATGGGTGTGCACGCACATGTGTGCACATGCCTCCACGTGTTTGTAGGGCCAGCACCTGACCTCTGCCCTCCCACTCAGCCCTCCTGTTGTTGGGGCCCCCACCTGGCTCTCCACCGCACCTGAGCCCGAGGCCCCTGAGTTTCCCGGAGAGAGCACTAGGCAGGGGGCCTCCAACCCCCTCTCGCTTCCCTCAATTCATTAAGACCAGTAAATTTCCTCATTAATACACTTAAAGTTCGTTTTAAGGGGAACAAGCGCAGAGATAATTGATAATAAACCCTCAGTTAATGCCCTCGGTTTACTGTACGTAATTTATATCCACTGATAGCGTCTCTTTCTCCCAATTACCCCTTTAGCTGTGGCGATAACAGTGGTTCAATCAGACCGATACCAACTTTTATATATTCCAACCTCAGCGCAATAAATACCCACACAGGAGACACACTGAGCCCACTCTACTTTTTTTATTAAGATTTAAATATTCATGCAATTATTAGTGATTTATTAAGAGTTAATGACCCCTTCAATAGGCTCTAAATCTCTACCCAAAGAGGACCTGCCTCTCCTCTCCCCCCTTCTCCCCTTCCTCCTTTCTTACCCACCACCCACCCCTTCCCAGGCCCCCAGCCCCAGAGAAATAAGCTGCTCTTCCACAGCCCAGAGTACATCTCAGCATCCCCCGTGTTTCCATGGCAACAGCAGGCAGGTGAGGCGGAGGCCAAGGATGGAGGTCAGGCCCAGGGAGGGGCTGGGATCCTCAAGAGTAGGAGCTTCTGTCTTGTCCGCTCCAAGGCTGGGGGTGGGGGTGGGGGTGGGGTGGGCAGAGGAGACCCACTGAGCAGGGACCTCGACACCGCAGCCTCTTCTGAGCAGGCTTCCCCGAGGACCGCACCCCCCCCCCCCCCAGCTTTAAAGGCCCGTCCACCCTCAATGCCATCTGACTCTCCACCCATCCCTCTTAGGGCCCTTGTCTCTCTCCTGTAACCCCTCCCCTCTCATGTGTAAGTATTACATCCCATGCATCAAGGGGCACACCCATGAAAAGGTGCAGAGACCTGGGGTTCGGAGACTCAAGGCCCAAAGAGGGCAGCAGCCGACCTTGGGCCACAGGCCACACAGCAAGTCCCTTCTGTCTGTCTTCTGTCCTCCCTGGTCCCCCTTCCCCTACCTCCTCCAGCCCCCTTGACTCCACCCCAAGACCTCAGCGCCCATTAAAGGGGCAGGAAAGATAATGAACAAAGCAGGCAAACATGAAATCAATAGCAAGAGAGAAAAGTACGGCTGCCATTAAGTGAAATAAACAAGCTGGTAATCATTTGGACAGCGGGTAATTAAAGTGGGGCGAGGGCTCATTCCTGTCTCATCACGGGTGGGAGGGGTGAGGCCAGACACCCTTTCCCCAGATGGGGCAGGTGGGGACTGGACGGGGGCCTCATTGGAGCAGCTCCCACCCTCTCTGCCTGTCTCTGCCTCCCAGCTCTCTTGGCTCAGGGCCTGCTGTGAGCAAAGTGTGTAAGGAGTGTGCCCGTCCGCCTGCCCTCTTCCCGTGAGTCCCACTGCTTGCCTGAGCAGGCAGCCCACTCACCACCAGCCTTTGTGTACGGGCCCATGACTTGGAGCTGCCATCACAAAAGCCATGCTGCGGAAGGTCTCTGCAAGAAGACAGGACGGAAGGCAGCAGGAAGCCAGCTCAGTGACAGAGTAGCACCCAGGGTGTAACCCAGGGTGGTGGCCCCTCCAGTGGCCTGTTGTGACCCTGATCCCTAGATTTGTCAAGAGAGAGGCAGCTTTGGACACTGTCCAGTGCAGCTTGGGCCTGCCAATGTGTTTGGCCCGTAAGGCGCTTGGAATGTCTAAATGAGTTGTCAACCTTTTGAAACAGGACTTTCACAATAAAAGCTTGGATTCCCAGCCTCTTTCAAAAGACGCCTGGCTCCCCCTGACCTCCAGTTGGGGCCCAGTGAAGGGGGGGGGTGGTGCTGGACTGAGCCAAGCCTTCTGGCTTCAAGCCGTGCACACCCAGCTCCAACCAGTCAATGAAGGCAGTGGAGTTTGTCCTCTCCCCAGCCAGCCCAAGGTCACACAGCTACAGAGAGGCAGTGTGGGGCCTGGGGACCCAATCTCATGGTGCCCCGTTGACTGCCCCTACTAGGGCAGGTGGGGTCTGTGCCGCTCACTGGCAGAGACTACGATGACCCACCCACTGCCCACCAGCCACTGCTCCCTGATTGGCCAGTCTCACTCCCTGATTGGCCAGTCGCACTGTGTGCGCAGTCTGATGGAGGAGGCAGCCAGGCAGCCCCCAAGTCCGTCTGAGAAGAAGGGAAGAAAGAATGAGAGGTGTGGGCGCGGTGGGACGAGGCGGGGGGCAAAAGCAAATGTCGTGGCGCAGCTAGGCTCGGGGGCCCTCCAGTGGGACGGGGTTCCTGGGCAAGGCAGAGCTGGGTTCAGAATGAGGGGGTTGTTTGGGCTGAAATGGAGGGGTCAGGTTTTCTTTCACGAAATAGCTCTGTGGTGGCGGCTGAGGGTGTCCCAGAGCTAGGGCATCCGAGGGGAGTGGGCCAGGCAGGGCTGTTTGGAGGGTTGAGGGAGCTGGGACTTGTCACCACTCAGGAGGGGGCTGGGTGGGGCTAGATGAGGACCAACGAGCACAGGGGTCTGTGCTCCGGGGCAGGTGGTGGCCCAGGGGGTTTGGGCTGAGCAGGGCAGGG
The DNA here is from genome assembly GCA_004026705.1 of Nesogale talazaci. Taxonomy (NCBI): domain Eukaryota; kingdom Metazoa; phylum Chordata; class Mammalia; order Afrosoricida; family Tenrecidae; genus Nesogale; species Nesogale talazaci. The sequence continues at coordinate 12,096 of PVJH01008145.1, read as the reverse complement.
CAGGTAGGGTGGACAAAGGGGACCCAGTGATGTGCACTGGCTTCCACCCTTGTCTCTGGCAGGGCGAGTGGGTAACAAGGCCCTGAATAAGCTAAAATGGGAGTCAGGATGGTGGGTAGCCTGCGACTGGAGGGTGCCCTCCTGAGGTGTGTGTGTGTGTGTGTGTGTGTGTGTGTGTGTGTGTGTGTGTGTGTGCGAAACGCTTGGCCACCACTGGCTGGGTGAAGGGATCCCGGTTAAGTGTCGGGGACACGGGGCAGCCGGCCTGCGTGGAAAGTGGAACGAGAACCCCTCACATGCCACTCACTTACCCTGCCGCGCCCCTGGGAGCAAGCCTTTCATTCGGAGAGTGAACCCGGGTCTCTGCCCATCTCCCGTTGCCACAGCAGTGCAGGTTAGGGCGCAGGGCGAGCCCGGGGGTGACTGCGCCCCTGCCCCTGCATGTGCCTGGTATCCTGCCGCCTCCTCCCGTCCTTAAGCAGCCCCACTCGGCCTGGACCACCGTGGGCCCACCTGTGCCCCAGCACCCATGAAACCAGCGAGATATGAAATGCCACCATCTACAGGACAGGGTCTTTAATTAAATTAACTGCCGGCGACACTGTAAAACTGCTGATGGGGTCATAAACGCGCGAACACGGACGCACAATGCCGCTCTTCATCCGCGGGCTCGCTGGGCACCACACCCACACTGGCTGGGGACAGAGGGGGGGGGGTCAGGAAGCAGGGGCAGGAGGCGGGGCGCCGCGTCGCTCTCATGGAGGGGAGGGGACACGTCTTGAGGGCGGGGCAGCTGCTCCCTCAGCCCAGTGAAGGACGTGATGGCATCCCTGCCTGGGCACCGGCCATGTGGCTGTGGGCGTGCACGTGCGCACACGAGCCTCCTCTCATCCAATCTGAGCCCCTGACCCGGCTCAGCCACTGATGGCCACATGACCTTGGACATGTCCTTCCCCTGCCTCAGCCCCAGCTGCCTCACCCTCCTGCTTCCTGCCTGTCCCCCGCGGCTCCCCCACCCCCTCCCTGCCCAGAGCCCTTGGTGGTAGGGAGGGTGGGAGGCGGAGGAAGCCCGTTACACGGGCGGCCAGCACACAAGGCCGCCAAACACCCAGGGAGGCACAGGCTTCGCACACAAAGGATTCCGGGGAAGGAGAGAGCCTCCTTCTCCCTCCGCCCTTCCTGGGCAGGGCGACCGCATAATTAGCCCGGATTCCATTCTATTTAATTGCAGCTTATTAAATTCTAACCAGCCAATTATCAGCCACAATTACAGCTTAATTCCGGGACACAATAGCCATTTTATCGTTTGTTAATCAAATGCTTATTTAGTGTTCAGGTTACACTGTGCGCCCCCCCCCCCCCACCCAGGCAAGGCCTGGCCGCAGGCTGGTCCCAAAGAGGGGACCCCCCTTGAAGGGACCCCCATCCTTGTTCCCCTGAGTCGGTTCAGACTCCTTCCCTCAGGTAGGGGCGAGGACTTGCAGAGCCGGCAGATGTGGGTGGCCCCCGGTGGGCACTGCCCTGAGTGCTTGTCTCCACACACACCCCACCCCCCCATGTGTTCTCCAGGATCTGTGGCATGCCAGCCCAGAGCTGTGTGCCCTGCCCATGCCAGCGACCCAGACAGGAGTGACCTTGTTGCCATGACACTGGCGTTAGGTGGAGGGACACAGCTAGCAGGGTACATGCCCAGGGGAACCTGCACTGACAGCGACCCTCCAGGACAGGGGAGGACTGCCCCTGTGGGCTGCCCACGCTGTGACTGACTCTTGACGGGAGTCGAAAGCCTCTTTCTCCCGAGGACAGCTGGTGGTTTTGAACTGCTGACCTCGTGGTGCATAGCCCAGCATGTGGCCACAGGGCCACCAGGGCACCTGCCACGAGGAGAGGGGATGGAAAGAGGGGAGGTGGGCAGGGATCGGTGGTAGCAGCAGGTGGGTTCCAGGCAGAGGAAAGAGATGGTACGTGGGGTTCCTGAGGGCAGCGTGTTTCCTGACGCTGTCTGAACAGAACACCGCCAGTGGGACATGGCATGGTCCCCCAGCTCAGGAGGGAGCTCAGCAGCCTGCACGCCGGCCCTGGGGAGTCTGGGAGCCTCCGATGTCCCTTGGACTTCCTCAGCCGGGAGAGGGGTCGGTGCAGGCGGGACCCACCGTGCTGCAGCAGGGCCTCAGGAGCGTAACTGTCATTGTCAGGCAGCCATTTCCAAGCAAGGTGGCAGCCACCAGGGCAGGGGGTAGGACTTGGGCATATCTCGGGGGTGGGAGGATGGGGGACCAATTCAATTCTCAGCCTAAGGGGACAATTTTGAAGGTTTGGGAAGCAGACAGCACGGAGTGAGCAGGCAGGTGTAGGCAGAGGGTGGGGCAGGTGGGCTGTGGGCCTTGTCCATTCATAGGGGGTGGACGGACAAGGGACATTAGTGCCGCTAGCAGACAACAGGCCTGGTTTGGGCGGCATGGCCTTACCAGTCCCACCCCAGCCACCCGGTTTACTGCTACTCAGTATGTCCACACGTCCTCCTGCCGCCTGTGTCTGTCCTTGTGACCAGGCCCCTGGAGCTCACTGGGAAAGAGGGTGACTTTGCTCCCATCTGAGGTCTTGGAGAGGCGGCTGCTGCTCCCTCCTCTGCACGTTACCATGGAAACCGGAGCGCCCGCCTGCCCGATCGCATGTGGCATATGTGCATGTGTATGCGCTGGGCCAGGAGAGCTATGTCCCGTCTATGGCACCATGAGGGTCTGGCACCCCAACTGGGTCATGCACTCAGAACCCAGATGCAGTCCGTCTCTGCCCTCTCAGAAGTCCCAGACACCAACCCAGAACTGACGACCTGCAGCCCCTAGCCACCCCTCCACATGCCCACTGCACCCCACTCCACAATGGAACCTCAAGACACAGATGCATGACGGTGCAGCCAGGAGAACTCAGGCCGGCCCCCCAGAGCCCAGAGGTGCCAGAGACCAGGAGAGCACAGACCCACTCTCCTGAAAGCCCAGACCCTGGTGTTCCTCCCCACCACGGCCTGCCTCTCTGTATCCTGGATGTCAGGTCCCCAGTACAGGAAACCCACCCACCCCCTTCCCCCAGGTTCGGCACATCCCCCTGGGGGGTGGGGGCAGAGATGGGGAGATCAGCAGGGCCCTGGCTGACTGTGTGTTTTCACCTTTGCGTTCAGCCTCCTTTCCCAGCTCAGAGGCCATTGGAGGGAAGGGCATTCAACATCCGGGCAGCAGACACTCCGGGAGGCCTGGCCGGGGTCAGGAGCAGGGGCGGCCGGGTGCACAGGGCTGGTGACAGTCAGTGCTGTGGAGGAGCGGCCTGGGGGAGGCATGTTTGAGCAGCAGTCAGCCACCAGATCCCAGAGAGGCGGTGGACCCATTGATGGCGAGATCCTAACCAGAGTTGCTCTAAGGGGGCCCCTGGGGGAACTGGCTGCTCTTTCTCAGTCTCTCCATTCTCTGGGCTCTGTTCCCTGGTTTAGAGGGGCTCAGGCCACTGGGACTGGCAGGTGAGGTTGAGCGGATTCTCGGGATGGTGGGAATCAGGCCCTGGCCATCAGGAAGTGGGGGAGGGAGGCTGAGCCACGGGAACCTGGAACTGAAGGAGCCAATGCCCTTGAGGAGTTGTGGACAATCCTGATGGCCGACCACAACAACCCTGGGTCCCCAAGGTCTGGAATGCCAGGTCCTGGTCCCGAGGCTCGCCCCTCCTGCTGCTAGACACGCAGATCCTTCTGCAGGGCAGCCTGCACAGATTCAGATACCAAGCAGCCCCAAATCTTCAGCCCCTGGTCGACTCTGACTCCTAGCGACACCTCCCTTCTCCCCCCCCCCCCCCCCCCCCCCCCCCCCCCCCCCCCCCCCCCCCCCCCCCCCGCCCAAGACTGACCAGCAGTGCCCAGAGGGCAGCGCCTGGCTGCAGTCTGTATGAGCACAGATTACTCTGTTAGGGGGCCACTGCTGAGTTTGGACTGTCCACCTTTCATGTAATCCACCAGGGCTCCTTCAAGCAGGCCTGCCAGATGCAGGAGTCCAGGGTAGGCCTGTCTGAGGGTGCTGCAGGCCGTGCTGGCAGGTGGGCGGGCTGTGGGAGTGGGTGCAGGAGACAGTGCCGGGAGCCACCAGGGAGAAGTCTGGGCGGGAGAGACGGATGATGCACTGCCCAGCCCCTCCTCCAGCCCTTTTCAAATAGATCTTTCTCAGGGAAGCGGGCACAGCCCCCTGCCCCTCACAGGGAGGGGTGAACAGGAGCTCAGGAAGGGTGGGGCCGCTCCAAGGGAGAAGTGGTCCATCGCCAGGCTCCCCAACCAGTAAATACGGATTCATTAATAGCTTGATTAATCGCACCTCATATTTTCATGGTGCTTTTAAAAATAAAACATCTGAAAGCGCTTTCACACCCAACCTGGGCTTCAGTGCTGCACAGGCAGGGCCCCGAAGCCTGCCGCAGGTAAAGCGGGGGCCGCCTCTGAGATAGCAGTGTGTTCTGTACTGCAGGTGAGGGGGGAGGGCGCCTCTGAGGCAGCAGTGTGCCCAGCACTGCAGGCAACCCATAGCACCCCCACCCCCACACAGGCCTCCGGCCTGATCCTGGGTCTCCCTGCATGGCACAGTAGAGGGCTACACTGGCAGATCTGCTGAGATGCAAGGAGGAAGAGAGGGTGGCGTTCAGGCTCTCTGTAAGTACCCACTAGTGCCAGGGCCAGCCCAGTGACATCCCACCAGTGTCAGGCTAGCCTAGTGACATCCCACCTATGCTAGGGCAGTCTAGTGACACCCCACCAGTGTCAGAGTCTGCCCAGTGACACCCCACAAGCACCCAGGTCAATAGCACCCCACCATCACTCAGGCCAGTAAACCCCCACCCACTGGTACCAGGGGTACCTCACTGGCCCCTGGACCAGACCAGTCCTCACTGCCCCCTCACTGGCCCCTGGACCAGACCAGTCCTCCGAGAGAAGGGACCTGGGTCTAACAGGTAGCAGTGTGCATGTACCTGCAGGGAGGTGCAGGACACAGGTTGGCAGGTGACAGCATGTGGATCAAGGAAAGCCTCCTGGAGGAGGTGATGCCTTGGTTGATGAGCACTCCCAGATAGACAAGTGGATCTGGGCCCAGCCTGGCCACCTCCACTGGGCACCCACAGCAGTCTCCTCACTCTTCTTCCTGCTGCCCCCCTCCGCAGTCCATGCTCACAGGTGCCACTGCCCTCCCGGTGAACCCCCTCCTCACCACCCCAAGGACTCAGGAGACATGCCCTCCTTCCTCTCTGATGCACTTCCTCCAAATCTGCCCTCCCCGACTCCACTGTCCCCACATTTGTGCAGGGGGCCCCTCTGGCGGAGGTGGGGTGGGGGTCCTAGGAGGCCCTGCCTAGCCCACCGGGGACCTGCCTTCCCGCAGCCCCAGCGCCACCTGCCTGCATTCAAGGCACCTCGCCCACGGGCTGCTTTCTCACGGCTCCCCTAACAGGTGTCCCCTCAGTGACCCAGTCACTAATGCGCCAAGAGGGTGGGGCAGCGTGCCCAGGGCAATGGGTCTGACAAAGAGGGAGGGCAGTCCTGGTGGAGGGAGGAGGGGGGTCCAGTTAGGAACAAAGACGGGGGCAGGAGGGCAAGGGGGAGCTGGTGGGACGGAGCTGAAGGCTGACTGGGCAGATGGCTGAACTCCCAGCCTTTGACCCCATCAGAGAAGCCACCAGACAATGAAAGCGGCCCCAGGACGAGGCAACAGGGAGCGCCAGGGACTGTGAGAAAGCGGAGCGCGTGCCGGTGGGAAGGGCCAGCCCCTGGCACTGCGCATGCGCAGCCTGGTGTCACCTTCACGAAGCAAGCCCCACGAAGCCAGCCGGGGTGGCTGCTAGAGGAGCGATGTGGGCCTCGTGGTGGCAGGGGGAACCGGGGGCGCGAGAAAAGGCCCCTGGGGAGCCCTGTCCAAGGCCTCAGCGCGTCCTTGTCCTCGCTGGAGCGCAGAGCCGCAGCCCGCGGCATGGCCCAGCCTCCTGCTAGTGCCCCCCAGGGCGGAGAGGGGAGCCCTGGGCCCCGCGGCGTGGCGTGACGGAGGCCCCGAGAAGTGAGCTATGTCCCTCATCGGTCACAGTACATTTCTTTTTCATTAGCAGTTAAATGCAGACATGAGAGATGGCCCTGGGTTCAGCGCGGCCGACGTGAGCCGCGCGCGGTGCGGTGCTCGATAGGGAGGCGAGGGGCCGCGCACGCACGCACGCCCTGCCACGCAGCCCGGGGGGGGGGGTCCCTGCCCCCCACCGATGCGCACAGAGCCTCCCGGAGCGTCTCTGCTCGGTGCGGGGGGTGGGGGGGAGGTCCCTTCTGGGGTCTGTGAAGGTGCTGGCGTGTCCTCGACCATCACTTTTGCGTCTCCAGACACCGAAGAGGTCTCGGCGTCCCCACGGCTGCGCCTGCAGCGGGGTCAGGGGTCTGAGATCCGGCTGAGCAGCAGGAAAGAGGGAGGGGGCGCAGCAAACGGAAGGGCCAAGCGGCAGCCCCCACCGACCAGGGTCCCCCTGGGGTTTGGGGCAGTGAGTTCCCCTCTAAGCTGACCCGGAGGGAGGGTTCGGGAGATCCAAGGGGACGGGGTTCAGGCAGTGGGCCGGGAGCAGGCAGCTTCCACCCCCAAACACGAGGGTGGTCCGGGCACCTGTGCGGAGCTGCAGGGCTGTTCAGAGGGGTCTGCTCCAGAGAGAGCCGCACTGGGGAGAGGCCAGAGTCTCAGGCCTGGAGGGGTAGCTGGCCGACCTGATACTGGCCCATCCACCACTGCCCCCACTGTTCCCGTGGCAACCGACCCCTGTGTGGCCACGCCTCCCTTCCTTCCGCCCTCCCTTGGGCTCTGGGAGCCAATCCAGAAGGCGGCCCAGTAGTCCCTGTTGAGGCTAGGGCAGCCAGAGCTTGGCCTCTGACCTTGGAAAGGTGGTGTCCTCAGCTGTGCCCACACCGCCCTGGGGGTGGGGGCTGCTGCAGATATGGGGTCCACAGGCCCTTGTTCCATCGAGTGACCTTGGGGCTTTTAAAGTAACCAGACTTCCTGCTTCTTAACAATTTAACAAAGTCCCTCAGCGTTTTAAAATTAAAATACATATATTACACTACTACTTTTGCATTTTATGAACATTTTTGTTGCTCCATATAGACCAAATTATTCATCAAGAAACTCGCCCCCACCCCCACCCCGGCCCCGGCTTCCTCCCCAGTCAATGGTGTCCCGTTTAAAATCTGGTCACTTTAGGCTTTGTGCAAGTCCCCTCTCCCTGTCAGTGGAACAGATTGACGGCCTTCCGCCTGCAGGGAGGGCAAGGAGAGCTCCAAGCAGAGGGCAGCCAGGTCCCACATCATGTCTGCAAAGCCCCACTGGGGCTGGCAGTCCTTGGTCACAGGGCGCACCCCCTGGCGCACCCCACGATCACAGAGCTCTGCGCTGAACTGGGTGGGCGCCTGCATAGGAAAGCGAGGTCCTTCCAACAGCCCAGTGCAAACAGAAGGGCACAGGTCAACTGGCCCTAGATGTGGGTATGCCCTGGGCAGGGAGGGACCTTCCAGAGCAGATCACTCGCCCAGGGTCACTAGCAGGGGGGCAACAGCTGGTCTCCCAGTTCCTCCCCTGGATGCCCAGAGGCCTCCTTCATTTCTGGGGTGGCAGGAGTCACCTCAGAGCCCCAAGGAGGAGAAAATGCTGGCCAGCCAGCGCCTGGTTGGTGGGGTGTGGGGGGCAGGGCAAGGCTGGGGGTGCTCACCCCACCCCACCACCACCCTCCCAGGGGCCCCGGTGAGAGCAGACAGGCCAGACAGCTCTGGGGGTTTTACCTCCACCAATGCCTCAAAGCCAATTACCTGTGTAATTAGCAACAAATGACTTGTGGGCTGGTTGTGGTTTTCGGTCAAAATGAGAAGGAATCCCATTCCCAGCTCCCCGAAGGGGTCACCTCAGGCTCTCTCAGACTGATTTTCCCCGCTCTCACCCTGTGATACTGATACCCGCCCCCCACTCCTGTCACAGTGCTCCCCAGCACTCCAAGGGCACCTTGCATTCGCTTGTTCAGCAACTGTACCGGGCAGCCCCTGCCCCACGCAGCTGCTGCCCGGCTACAAGCCCTCTCCACTGCCTTCCAGTCTCTCCGGGCTGAGTGCCCCCCTGACCCTACACCCTAAAAACCAAACTGGCCCTGCCTTTGATTCCACGGGGTGCCCACTCACATGTGGAAACACTGTGCTGCCCGGTTTAGGGGATATCGCCAGGCCCCTTCTCTGAGGCACCCCGGGGTGGATCTGAGTTTGAACCACTAAGTGTTGGTTAGGGGTCAGTTGCGTAGCCCTTTGGACTAGTCAGGGGCGTGGGCCTCGACTAGGACAGTCACATGGTAGAATGCCAACGTGCGTCGGCCACCGCCTGGACTGAGGGCTTGCTGGGATGGCTGGGATGGCCTCAGTGAAGCCGCCCCACCCCCCTCTTCAAAGGTGAGTGGGCTTGGCCAGCCCCCATTTTGCAGAGGGAAGCACTGAAGCCCTGGACGGACATTCAGGAGACTGGCCCGCTCCCTTCTCGTTTGGCCCAGTTCTGCCAATTATCCCCCTCCATCGTCCCTGGCTCCAGAAGCCCATTCACCTTCCTCTTCTGCCCCACACAGGTGCCCAGCTGAGTGCCACAGTGGCCAACCCGGTGCCCAACCCGGTGCCCGGCGGCAGCCCAGACCTGCTACCCCACTTCCTGGTGGAGCCCGAGGACGTGTACATCGTCAAGAACAAGCCGGTGCTGCTCCAGTGCAAGGCCACGCCTGCCACACAGATCTTCTTCAAGTGCAACGGGGAGTGGGTGCGCCAGGTGGACCACGTGATTGAACGCAGCACCGACGGGAGCAGTGGTGAGAGGACAGCCACCTGTGGGGGGTGGGGGACCAGCTGTGTGCCCCTTATCCCCTTGCCTCAGACCACCTCCATCCCCGGCCCCACCCCCCCAGGACCCCTGGAGGGCCAGGATTCCCACAGCAAGGGCCCCTTCCCACCTCTCACCGCCTCTGAGCACACAGCACATCAGTGAGAGCCATTCTCTCCTATGTTCCAGAAACTGGGTGGGGACCTGGCCATGGACTGAGGCAGTAGGTGGCTGAGGGGCACCGTTGCTCCTGAGCCTGGCTGAGCAGAGCAGAGGGTCCCAGAAGGTCAGGGAGTCCCCAGAGCTGGGATTCCGTGCTCGCTCTCTGTGTGCGTGTTCATTCGCACGCACAGTCATCTGTCTGTCCATTCATTCATTCTCACAAATGTGTCCCCCACAACCTGGGTGGAGCACCAGCTCTCTGGCTGAGGACCCAGCCCTGACCTCAGAGGCAGAGCACTGTGTACGTCCCAAGGACAGCTGGACTGAGCTGCCTGCAGGCTTTGGAGAGGTGACGTGTGGCAGATGGAAACAGATGGGTTGCTAGGGAAAAGAAGAGGGGAGCAGTGTCTGGCCAAGGGGTATATCCACAAGCAACATGAGCCCGGGCACAGATGCCACTGGCCCCACCCACTGGCTCCAAAGTGATGTGACTGTCCCATGGCATGGCCAGAGCGATGGGTGACCCTCAGACACCAGTGTAGGGGCTGATGGGAGGAGCCCCACCCAGAGACATTGAGGAAAGGAGATCTACTGATGGTGGAGGAAGGGTGCGTGGGGCCGGGCCAGTCCCTTCCATGGCCACCACCATTGGTCCCAGGCAGCAGGTGGGCATGCAGGCGTACAGGGAACCCTGAGTGGGTGTCCCGCTCCCCAGAAGCAGGCCCAGTCGCTAGCCAGGCAGAAGCTCACCGCAGCCTCTGCTCCTCACTCCTGGATGCCAGGCCTGGGTTGTCTTAGACTCACAGCAGTCTGAGGACAGAGCAGGAGTGCCCAGGTGGTGGCCTTTACGGGAGCACATCGGGAGCCCCTGTTGGCTCAAATCACCCGCCTTCTGGCTGGTCCGAGGCTGCGCTGGGCCTGAGGCTAGGCAGAGCAGGGTGGGGCTGGGACAGGGCTGAGGCTGGGCTGGAGCAGAGCTTGGGCAGGGCCGGGAAGGGCTGCGGCTGGGGTTCACTGCTGGGGAGAGGTGAGCCTGGGCAACAGCATGGACCAGGAAGCTGCTTCCCCTGGAGGGCATGAGGCATAGAGGGCTGTGGCATCCTCAACCGTGTAGGAAGACCATGCTGGGCAGGCAGAGGGAAGCTGGGAAGCGGAGCTGGAAGCTCTTGCCACAGTCCAGGAGAGCTGAAGAGCCCCCTGGATGTAGGCGCATTCAAATGAGTCCTCTACGCCCACTTTGTAGTTCACAGGTGGGATGGAGTCCCAGGCTCCATCCAGGTCTCCTGGTCTACCAGAAGGCATGCACATCCCCCTTCCGCCCAAGTGTCAACTCAGCCCACAGCCAGGAACCAAGAAGACAGGCTTCCCCTGCCCCCCTGGCCATCCCTGTGCATGCCCGCTGCCTGCAGCTTCCATCTGGCAGGCCTCCAATGTCAACGAGCACCTAGCGCCTGGTCAGCCCCTGGGTTCCCCTGGTTGCCATGGAGCCACCGCTGACCCGGGGCCACTCTGCGTATGTGAGCCCATCTTCCAGAAGCAAAGCAGGGCCTTGGAGATGGGGGTGGGGCTGGAGGGGGATAACCCAGCCTTCCAGCCTCTGGTTGGGAGTGCGTGTGCTCGCCAGGCGGGCGCTGGGTGAGACACAAGGGATTTAGCCCCTAAGCTCTTCAGGAGAGGGTCAGAGGGAGTCTGTGGCTTGTGCAGCAGCGTCACCGGCAGAGATGCTCATGGCCTCCTGCCCACACGGGCAGCTTGAGGGCCCAAGGTCAATGAGCATCCATATTGTCCCTGTGGGCATGGGTTGCTACAGATGGTCCCCTCCCCTCTGGGAAAAGGAGAACCCTTTGGAGGTTGGTGGAGGGGAAACTGCACAAGGTCATTCACCTACAGCCCAGCCCTTGAAGTCTGTCCCCCACTCTGGGGCCCAGTGCCACTCTGGTGTGGGAGAACAAATGCTGAGGGCTACCTACAGCCAGGGACTGGCCTTCCTGCAGCCTGGAAGACCTGCTTAGAATTTTCTGGAAGGCCCCCAGCCAACACAGCTCTGTCCCTGCCTTGCTACAAACACCCCCACACACACCTGAAAAATCCCTGCCACCACCAGGTCTGGACTGTGTGGCTTGGCTAAGACCCTGGCCCCTGGCCCGAATGAGTGTTCACAGGCCTTCTGGGCTCACTAGGGTCCCAAAAGCCCCATCACCCACCCACATCCACCCCCCTCCCACACCCCCGCCCACAAAGACCCGTTGCTTGGGCAAATCCATCTCACCTTCTAGCCACCTTCCGTCTCCTGCCCCAAGCAGCTAACCACACGTCTGCCACAGAGGACCCGGCAGAATTTTCATCGATCCGATTGATTTCTCTACCCAAAGCCGTTGGGGGCTTTCAGGAAAGAAGAAGGCTTCCCTTGCACACCCACAACAGGTCCAGGGGTGATAGCACCCGCCACACTGAGCCCCTGAACCTGACCCATCCGAGCAGACACGAGAGAAGGGGATCAGAGAGTTCAGTCCACCCCCGCCCACCCCTCACCTCCCGCAGAGGGCCCGAGCACCAGAACCTGCTATGCTGGCAAAGTCCTCACTTCTGTAGACCTCGCTTCAGGAGTCGGGTCTGGGAAGATAATCTGATGGTAAATTGTTCATTTGTTGGTTATTAGAAGCAGGGAGTGAGAAGGTGGGTGCCCGAAGCACAGCTTGGCCTTGGGATTCCCAGCCAACCCTCAACCACCCACTGGCCCCACTGGCTAGGAACCCAAGTTTGTCCTCACCTCAGGCACACACCCTGACCCTCTGAGACTCCTCCGCTTCCTCCTCACCTCTCCCCTCCCCAAGGCTGGCCAAGCCCGAGACTGCTTTCACGAGGGATGCCACTCAGCGGGAAGGCTCTCCCTACTCGGGGGAGGGGGACACAGGCCTTCTCGAGCAGCAGGGGCCACTGCCTGGAGCTGGGACGTGACACACTTGGCTCTCCTCCTGGCAGTGGAAGGAGAAGGGGAGACGGCAGGACAGAAGGGCTAGGTGGGTGCCGTTCTCAAGCTGAGCGG
>PVJH01008144.1:0-87452 GCA_004026705.1 Nesogale talazaci | reverse complement strand
ATCATAATAAGATAATACTATAAAATATCAATAAATCACTTTCAACTAAAGATTAATTAACTAGAAAGAAAATTAACAGGGATACAAAAATATTAAGTAGCACAACCAAGTACTTTTATCTAGCACCCATAGAACTATTAAAAATATATACCATATTTTACCTATAAAGTTAGTATCAGTTCCTTAAAAAAGGATGACCCTTGATCAGGTGGATTGACACAGTAACTTCAGCAATGGGTTCAGACATAAAAATAATTGTGAAAATTGTGCATGAGCAGATACTGATTCATTCTGTTATACACAGGATGTCTGTGAGTGGAGACCACCACAATGATAGCTAACAGCAGACAGCAACTGTTATATATGATTGTAGGAAGTAGACTGATTGCGCAGTCCCATCATGCACTAGATTCTTAATTACAAGGTCATCATTTGGAACCCCCCCCAAAAAATTAAAATGGAAGTACTTGCTTATGCAAAGATTTAGAGCCTTGTCCTTCATGGTCACAATGAGACCTAATTTACTCACTAGTATTTACTGTTGTTGTCGTTTTTTAAGGTAGAGTGAAGAATCTTGATTGTTCAGTGGTTAAAAACTTCCACATGAGAGAATTTTGTTTGCTTACTGGCCATTTATTATGATGCCAAAGAGGTCTTGGTGAACAGTGCAGATTAACACTGCAGTAAGAAGTGTATATATATACTTTTAAAAACAGGCTATGGGGCTGAGCCCCGGTGGCGTAGTGGTTGTGTGCGGGACTGTGGCCCACTGGGACGGAGGTTCAATTCCAGCACTGGGGCTGGGCCTCCTACTCCCACCACCAGAGACCAGTGACGCTACCCCCCCCCCCCCCCCCAAAAAAAAACAGGCTACGACAACTCTATGAGTGACAATCTTCTGATCTGAAACTGCACAATTTTTGACAATGCTTTCTTCTACCATGTTTGACATGATCATGATTTGACTACAGACCCACTGGCAGCTAATAAGAATGCATGTATGTAGACTGCAAAGCAATATGTTTACTTTTTCCTTATTCTGAACATGGGTTTTGACTTACTCTAAATTAATTACCACTATGATTTTTCAATTGAACAAAATAATTAGAAATGGGATTTTGTGTGTATCTTTAAATTAAGATGTGTCTAACCTATTAAATCAAGCATTGATATGGAAACACTAGCATGTATTCATTAAATATTGTAAAAAAGACAGCCATATGTTTTCTAATGTGTTGTTTATGTGGGAATATTGATTGAAAAGTGCATATTAGAGACTCAATACAGTATATTGAAGTATCAGATATAATTTTTCATATATAAATGAAATGAAATTAGACTTCCTGAGACTGCAATGTATGTTAGATTCTTATATATTATCCATTTCTAAAACAAATCAGTTCTTTAGAATCTCAGATTTCATTACCTTGAAGAAGGATTCTGTTGTGGTTATATAAAACATCAGATGTCATATGTCAGAATTTCTACAGAAGCAAAATTAGTGAAACGTGTGTGTATGTGTATGTTTGTGTAGATGCCATTAGTTAGTTCTAATTACAAAGGATCCAAAATAAAGCAGAAAGAAAAGCTTCTCAGTACTGCACTAGCTACATAATTGTTACCATATTTGAGTACATTGTTGTAGCTTTCAATACATCTTGTCTTTTTGTCCGCTTTCTCTCTACAAAGTCCAGCTTATATTTGTTTTTCCGGCACCATCGGTTCTTACTCACGTTACCTCTTAAAATGGTTGGATTGCTAATACTTCAATGCAAAGAAGACTGAAATCCTCACAACTTTGTCAATAAGTTAAATCATTTTAAATGGAGAAAAGGTTGAGGTTGTCACTGATTATGTCTTGCTTGAATCAACAATGTAGACAGAAACAGCAGTCAATAGTTCAAAAACATGCCAACCTAGGTAACTTTGTTGTACAACACTTCTTTAGAATATGGAAGAGTAAGGATCTTACTTTGAGGAGAAAGGCTCACCTAGCCCACGCCATGTTGCTTTCAATTGTTTTGTGTGCATGTTAATGGTTAGATACTGAATAAAGTAAACCTAAGAAGAATTGAGGCATTTGAATTACACTGTTGGAGAAGAATATTCTAAGTCCAATGGACTGCTACAAAAGACAAACTGAGCTGTGTTGGAAGAAGTAAGGTCAGAGTGTCTCTTAAAGGTGAGGATGGTGTGACTTTTGACATGCTGTCAGGAAAGACCAGGAGAAGGATATCGGGTAGACCGGTAGCAAATAGGGGAAGGCCTTCTAGAAGCTGGAGTGACAGAGAGGTTCCAATGAAGGGCTCAAGCTGAGGATGCAGTTGTGAGGAATGGATTAGACAGAGCAGTGTTACATTCTGTTGTGCATAATTCATTGCATTTGCCATACTAAAAATGTTTAAATGTCGATTAACTCATTTTGGTATATGACTGTCTATTTTTTCCCACCTTCTTTTTAATTTTAACTACTTTCCCCACCACAGTTTTGACACAAAAATTACGTGTCATACAACTTGATAATTCAAGTGTTCCATCACAAAGGTCATTGAACCATCACACCCTCCACCACATCAATCTATCAATCTTAAAGAATTCCCTCCCACCAAGTTTAAATCACCTTGTGTGATCACAGTCAGTTCTAGTGCTCCCTCCCCCTACTGCCTTCATCCTTTACTCTCATGATCCCCTTTCATTCCCTGTCACCCACTCCCCCCTGCTGTATTACCTATAACCCCTTTTATCAGTTGTTTTCATGTATATGTTTCTCCTGTGCCTCACAGCTGGGAAGCCAAGCAGAAAACAATAAAAAATCATACTAAGATGGTAAGGATAAAATCATAATAGTAGAAAGACAAAAAATACAAATAATGAGTGAGAAGGAAAAGATTTCCATCGGTATTCAGAAAGTCAGGGAGGAAATTTCTGTCATGAAACAAGTAAGAGGTACTTGTCCCTAGCACCAAGTCAGGGTGTGTCTAGCGGAGTCAACTCCCCAAGGACAGAGTTCAGTCTGGCACACTCAAGATTACAAGGACCTCTGATAGTAAAGCTGTTCAACACTCCTACCTTTGGCTAAAACGGACTTGGCTCAGTCTGACCAGATATTCTGCAGATGGATTTTAGGCTCCCACTATCCTCCATAGATTTCTAAAAATTTGGTGTTCATAATTTTATTTCTGATAGTTTTCTCTTTACCATATTTGAGTTTTGTACTTATCGTATTTAAATCACACTAGATGATGTGCTTCTTCTGTGTGGATTTAGTCATCTCCTCAGTTAGATGGCTGCTTGTTTAAATATAAGCCTTTGAGACCCCAGACACTATTCCATTTGATAATTGAGCACCATCAACTTTCTTCACTACTCTTTCCTATAGCATGCCTATCTTCAATGACTATTTTCTGAAGGTGAGTATTGAGTGGGGCCATGGTATAAGAACTACTTGTTTGCAAGATAGAGCTACCATTTATTGTGAGTCCAAAACCCATGCCTGGATCTATGCTTTTTAAAAAAAAATTTGCTGTACCTTGGGAGATAATACATATGTCATATCATTCAGTCATTCAGTTCTGTCAGATCTGACTATAAAATTGCTTCCAGAATCCGTCTTCAAACATACTTTTCCTTCCTGGACTTCTTTATATCATCTCCTTATTTTCTCTACTCCTCTGTTTTGCCCCTCCCCCAAACCCTCGTTATATTTTATTTCCCTGCAGGCTCAACTTCTCTGGGTTTCCTTTACCAAAAACAGGAGAAACAAGTAACACAGTTTCAAGTGGGTGACCTCCAATGGCAGGGCACCACTGAGATACCCCTTGATGTAAACATGTATAAGGATAATATAGATTAATGGCCATCATAGAATTGCTGGAATTATATGCATCTTAATACAGCATACAGAATGTTGATATAACCAGACCTTGTTTGTCCACCAACCAACAGTCCACAGCTCTTATTACAGCTCTCGTGTTTCTTGGAAGCCATGTGTTTTCCAGCTTAAATCTTCAGGATAAAAGTGTGTCTGAGGGAGAGTGCAGTTCACTCATTGGGATTCTGATATGGGTTCACACCAATACAGTCTCTGGAGCTTGTCACACACCCTGAACATCCAGGATTGAGTGTCCCATTGCCCTAGTGAACCCTGTCTTGGTTCCTGGGATACCCTCAGATGTCTCACGTCCACTGCACAACACTGAAGACCCTCTACGTCTAATGTTCCCAGAGCATCCCTGGCATCTCCTCTCCTCATCTGGGTGTCAGGTCTCCCTCCTGTCCCCTCAACAGATGTGCATCTCTGTTCCCACAAATTGTCCATTTCCTCTCCTGGGTTGTCCACCTTTTCATAAGCTTTATTGTCGGATCGGGACCTTCCTCTCCTGGATACCTCACCCCAGATTTATACGTCTGCCACTTGGCAGATAGCATGACTCCTGACACCTGTCCATTGAGCCGAGGTGTCAGTTGCTCATTGGAGAAGCCACACACCCTGCACTTACCTGGAGCAGACGATGCATGGTTCATTTACACAGGTCCTACTCTTTACCAGACTTTTGGGTCCCTGGAAAAAAGACTGGATTGCCTGCAAGGTTAAGTTTGTGCCTGTTCTGCTGCGTGATCCTGGTGCATGCAATCTGTTGCCTTCTTGTGATGGTTGTGTATTATTCAATATCTTCCCATAGAATATTTTAATATTGCAACTCAAGGATTGAATTCTTTCCTTAGTCCTTTCGTTTTAAAAAATGCTAGGCTAATTCTTTTCTTTGGGTTTTCTAACATTTAATATTTCAATAGTTCATTAGAATATTTCACCTTGCCCTATTGAGTTGCTCTTTGAAAATTTCTATGTTGTTCTCTAGTTCATCCTTTCTTCTATTTGCCTTAGCTCGAAGGTTCTCAACCTGTGGAGGTCGAATGACCCTTTCTCAGGGGTTCACTGCCTCCTAAAGGCAGCAAAATTACAGCTATGAAGTAACAATGAAAGCAGTTTTATGGTTGGGGAGGTCACCACAATATGAGGAACTGTATTAAAGGGTCACAGCTTTAGGAGGTCTTGGAATAAAAACCTTAGCTACCTTATCATCCAGGGCAAGTTTAGTAGCCTCTGCTGATGTTTGCTTTGTTCTTTTCATTCTCTCTTGTCTTTGTAGTGGACTTTAGCCTTCTTCACTGTGTTAGTTTGGGTAGACTAGAGGAACAAATTCAAGGAAATGCATATAGATATAAGGAATGGGTTTATATTCAAGAGGAACAGGACATTGAGTAAACATCCCAGCTCAGTCCAGCTCAAAGTCATAAGTCCGATATTAACCCATATGCCCAAAATTAGTCCATAAAGTCTCCTTCTGACTCATGAAGTCACAGGTCAGTGGGTGCAGAGTCCCGGCACCGACAGGGGTCTCCCCATGTCTCCTCGCTTCCAGGGCTCAGGGTCCATCAACAGCATCCCGTGGTGGCAGAAGCAATTCATCACTGGCAGAGGCCTCCATGTGACTGCCTCAGCCTCAGAGGTCCGGCTCCATCAGGGCAAAGCCATGTGGTCTCTCCACCGGCTATTCCAGTTTCCCAGACGCTGCCATTCTGTGTTGCCTGTGGTTAATCATCTCTGAGACTAACTCCCAACAACCGGGGAAGATAGCCTCTCATGTTCACGAGGGAAATATCGCAAGACTTCCCAGGAGTCTCAGGTGAAAGCCATGCCCACATGCCTCATCGGCTACTCAATGGCTATCCCTAGATTAACAGGCTAGACTCCACCCCGACATTCCAACCATAAAATTAACATAAGCCCATTGGTCTGCTGTCATTCATGTTCAGCACATCAAACCTGTTCCTGAGATGTTTTCAAAACCAGGTGGAATTAACTCAAGGATATATATTGACTCTCAATATCTTGTTTGAATTTTCTTCCTCAAGCAGAATTGATGATCTGTTTCACGGTTGCCAGCTAGCTCTGTTTTAGCTGCTGATATTGAACTTCTACACAGTCTCCTCCCATGTACATATTCATGTCAATTTTTTTGCACACCATTTGAGAAAGTCCATGCAAAGTCACCATTTATTTGCTAATAAAATGTATTTACTATAAAGAAATCATTTGTCTTGAATATTCTTTTGGTCTTGAATATTATTTCATGTGATCTCCAGCTTAATTCTTAGGACCAATATCATATTTTCCAGCTACTATTCCTTTCTATTTTTCTAATTTTTTCATTCCAATAACCAAAAATTATGAATGCATCCTGATTGCATGTTTGATAAATTTCAGACTGAATACGATGGCAGAATTCTTCAGCTTTTGCAACACTAAACTTAGTAGTTGATGCATAAATTAAAAGCATAATTGTATTGACTTGATCTTGGTATTGCCAAGAGATATAATCTGACCACAGATATCATTGTATTCACAGACTTCATTGTAGT
The DNA here is from genome assembly GCA_004026705.1 of Nesogale talazaci. Taxonomy (NCBI): domain Eukaryota; kingdom Metazoa; phylum Chordata; class Mammalia; order Afrosoricida; family Tenrecidae; genus Nesogale; species Nesogale talazaci. Next base: position 81,029 of record PVJH01008144.1, on the reverse strand, counting down.
CAAGATAGATCTTGGAATTTCCTTTTTGATGAATTCTGTGTTATTGCTCTTATATCTATCAATCCAAGCAAAGAAAACCATACAATTTTCTGACTTAAAATGACCAATCCTAGTTCATTTCAGCTCACTAGCCCCTACAATATTGACATGTATCCTTTCCATTTCATTTTGATAACTTCTAATATTCTTATATTCATATTTCATATATTCCTAGTTCTGATTATTAATTGCCATATCAATTTGCTTCTCTTATTATGAGTTTTGCCCCATCAAATAAGGGTCTTCATCCTGAAGACTGTACTCCATCAGCATCCTCATACTCCACGTTGAGGAGGCAGCTCTTCTGCAATCCATGTGTTGAGTGCCTTCCAATCTGAGGGGCTCATCTTCTGGCACGCTCTCTGACACTTATGAAAATTTTAGTATCTGATAATATTACCCTGCTGTCTGCAAGGTTTACAGTAGCTAACTCCTCTGAAATATGTGAGAGCCAACTCACAAATTGACGGGGATCAAGGGGGAGCGTCACAATTTAAAAGGATTGCATATATGAAACAAAGAGATGAAACAGAAGTTGGGATGAAGAGGGACCAAGAAGACTAGAATCCAAGGCTTGGTTCTTTATTCAATGCAAGTTTTATACAGATCTTGCCACATGCTCTCCATTTCATGGCATGTTTTCACACAAAGGATCCATTAACAATTATCTGAAGGCAAACAAGGAGACATTCATATTTTAGCCAATTTGTCTTTGGACAAGAGGGGGAGATAAAGCCAGGAATATGAAGTACAATTTGTCTCTTGAAGAATGCTGTATTTCAGTCATTCCCCAGGAATAAGAGGAAAAATGTCTACCTTATCTTAGGTGAAAGTCAAACAATGCAATGCTTTGCCTGCTTCTTCCTATGGTGCCATATCTAAACCATAGAGATTGCTTATCCTGTTCTACTTACAGAAGAAAAAGTGGCCGAGATGGTCCTGTGAAAACAGTCTGGTACTTGGAACTTGGGACAGCAACATTCTGCCCCAGGATTTCTGCATTCAGAGAAGTTAGCCCCAGTCTCTCCATACTCAGAGAGTGTGGCACATATACCGTTCTCAGACTGCATCTTAACATAATTTTCTGCCACAGAAGTGAACATCCTATTTCTTCACTGTTGTTGTTCTTAGTCTGAAAGCTCCGCTCAAACCTGGTTACTTTGGGTTGCCCTGCTGGTGTTTGGAATATCAGTAACACAGCATTCAGCATTAGAGAGACACACACAATATGAAAGTTACCACAATATGAAAAGCTGCCAGATAAAGGAACACGCAATTCAAGATAATAAACTTACAGTCAAATATTGGGGATAAATATATATTTCAAGAAAATGGCTCACCTTTTGTAGAAGTGGGAAAGTTCAAAGTGTGACCTATTCCAAATCCAAAGGACAGATATTAAGCTGGAGATCTCTTCTGCTTTGTTATCTGTGAAAGTTGATGATTCCAAAATTGGCAGGAAAACGGAAAGCTAGTAGATGCAAGGTTGCAGACCAAGATTGTGCCTGCAGAGAGAAATCCAGTTGACAGTCAGATGACAGTTTGTTCATGACACCCCACAGAGTTGGCAAGCTTTTGGCTCAAGTCCAAAAAACCTCAATGGGTCAAATTCAGGATCCAGACAAATAGAGAGCAAAAATATTTTACACAATGTCTGCACCTCCCAGGATATCTCACCAGTGGGGGACAACCAGATGAAATCACTGAAAATATTGGCCCAGACAAACTAACACAAAGCTTTATCTCTCATGTGTAAATTTCTTATCAGGTATCCCAAACAAAGGGTTGTGGGCCAGCCAGCATCTATGAAGCACACATGACTCTCCTTATGTGCACCTCTTAGAATCAACTCCAAAGAGGAAATTGCTGCTCAGCTGGAGTCCCTGCTTCAAGAAGGGGATGATGGAGAAAACCATCGGCTTGGTTTCAAAACAATATTGGAGATAATGTCACACCAAATCAATAGAAGGGAACCGGGACATTTTGCTTTTAGAGGAGGTATTTATAGTTCTGTTCGTAGGTCCGTGATGAGGAGCAGCCTCACATTGAGAAGGGACACTCAACGATAAATATACAGAACCCAGGTGAAGAATAAGACCAGTACTGTGTTCCTGCTTAATAATTTTTGAATTAGTTTTGATCATTCCCTCAGTGATCCATATCATGTGCTATATATTATGGTGGCTTTAGACTTTTTTTTATAAAGGATTATGGCATCTCTCCTAGACTTCACCACAGGACTTGATGCAGAATGGGCTGAACTCTAATTCAATATTAGACCATGAACTTAAGATAAAAATTCCTTCATGTAAGTAGAAACAAATGATGGCCACCCTAAGGTTGTGGAATTGGCAGTCGCTAGACCTTGCTTAGAATCTCTGCCCTTACAGGTATTCAAAGAAAGTTTGCTCAGAACCACCATACATTTATTATTTTAAAACCTTCCTTGTTTTACTATGGCACATATTAATCTGATGGGAAAGATTCTGCCATTGTAAATTAATATTACTAGAAATTTTCACTTAGTACTATTCCCATGGTCAATGTAAATAAAGTCCAAATATTTAAGAATTTGATCTGCCCAAATCAATATTGTATGGATTGCAGTCTGGAGCTGATCTATACGTGAATAATTTCCTTTTGTCAACCGTTTATTGAATTCTATACCATTGGAAATATTAGCAAGGTAATTGATAATTTAGCCTTATGGCTCAGGGTATGATTGATAATGTTCTCTGTCATGGAATAATAATGAGACCTCTAGAGTGAACCAGTCATACATAATCCCTGGATACATGAATGGATTCTGTGCTTCCACTTAATTCCAGCTCCCAGTCAAAGCATTTTTAGTCCTTATGACATGACCCTGCTCAATATTTTCCTGTGTGAAGATATCACTGAAGACATGGGTGGGTCAACAAAGATTGATGAAGAAAGCAGATGGTTCCTGGATAGCAAAAATGATATCTGTGATCTTCAAGGCTTGCATTCAAAGAAGCAGTCGTCTAAATTAAGCATCAACTAAGTCCACATGGAAGAGGAACACACAACTGTGAGATCCAAGGATGATAAATAGCAAAATCCAAGTATGAAGGAAGGAAAGGTATTGGATATTAAAATGTGAATATTCAATTTTCACAATATTATGGATGAAAATAGGAGCCCCAAATGCATCTGCAGGGTTGCGGATTAAGCCTCTGGGGAATCCCCACTGACCACAGTGCAGAGCTGTAAATAGCCTTGATATCAGACAAAAACTAGGGCAAACTTGATGATAGTGGGTAGAACAGTGGAATAATGTGGCATATAAGTATCTGATCCACTTCTCCATCTATTCTATATTTGTTTTTGTTTTTAAAAAAGTGTTTCCACCCCAACCTCTTGTTTATTTCACTATTGCTCATAGACTTTTCTTTTTGTAAATATGTATTTACTGTTTTTGCTTCATTTTCCTTCTAAATTTTCCAGTTTATGAAGCCCAGAATGGGTGAATGCATTTTGATAATACTTGGTGTAATGATTTATCTTGGGCATTAGATGGGGGTTTGCATAAAGAACTGGGAGCACATAACGAATACAGTAATGGAAAGGTGTTCTGGAACTGATGTGGTAATTTAGAAATCTTTCTAAATATATCTGAACTATGGAAGTGTATGATATGTGAATTAATTCTAAATTAAACTATTGGGGGAGAAGATTTTTTTCACAGATGTTTATCGTACTCTGTTCAATTTCCCATTGCATGATTATCAAAAGTGTAGTTTTGAACCAACAAATAGAAGTAACTATTCTGGCTCTTTATGTTGAACTAATGTTTGGAGCTATCTCTGGTTCTTAAAGATTCCCGGTGCCATTTTAGCAGATCGTAGCTTATGCAGGAAGTCTCAAAAGTCATCACCCAGTCAACTGTGAAATCGTCACATAGGCATTGCCTCATCCTTGTGCTTGTTGCTGGAAAAGAAACCATCTGTTACTGAGGAGTCCTTATTCTGAGGGCCATCTTCACAAGAAACACTCACTGCAGACTCAGAATAGTGGGAACTATCCTGTGAGTTTTTGAGATTGTATTCTTTACGGGGATGGAAAGCCCCATCTTTCTCAAAAGAAAAAAGGAAAGAAAATCTATAGACACTTTAATAAATAAATAAAACCATTGCCATGTGAGTCACTTCTAACCCCAAGTATCCAACTGGTTTTACTAAATAGGTCTTAGATTACATATTTCATACACAACATGTCAATAGTCCCTAGAAATGACCTCAATGTTGCCTGTAAAACAGATTTTGATTAAAAAATAAAAGTAATTTCATTTATTTTTCTGAAAATGGGCAAAACAAAAATGTCCCCATCTGTGTTTGCACAAGGATTTGGTTCTTTAAAAGCTCCATTATTTGGTAGAAACATATATTTAAAAGTTGGCTCAAGAATACTTTAAAACAGAAGTCACATACCTGAGTTCACTTATCCTTGAGTTCAAACATGTCTTCTATATGAGTATCATTGCCAGTGAACACAGCTGACTCAGAGTATGAGAGAAGAAAGTAAAAATGCAGCATTCTCTAAGTATAGAATTTTAAACAGCAACTCTTTGAAAGAGTTGGGATTTTGAATTGCAGATGCCCTATTGCAATTAGTAGAAGTTTAAGTTGAGCTGCTATAGTATATTGGATAAACAGATTAATTGAATTAACTAGTTTGATATGTTCTCTATCTTGAGATAAGAGTGACCATTATATTATGACAACTCATCAGTCAATATATGCTCATTTTTACTTCTCAGCAAGCTTATTCTCTTGATTGCTTTTCTACCTTTAGCAGACTCTTATTCTCTCAGAAGGAGTTACAGGTAGCATTCAATGATCATGACAAGCCTTCAATTATCTGGCTTTCATTCAGTTTGTATTATGAAATCAATATCATGCATTTTCACTATTTTTAACCTGTTCAAATTATTTATTGCATTTTCCCATGCAAATTTTCTTAATTATTTTAAATGACAATTTATTAGAAATAACATATTTTCTTATTAAGCTTTTTTTGAAAAAAAAAAATAAAAGTCCTTAAATACCAGATAGTCAAAGAGGTGAAGTCGAAGATGGGGAACCAGCAATGTAAAATTTCATCTTGTGTCTGTTTAGTAAATATTTAAGAGATTTTTTTCCTTATCTGTAAAATTATTTATTATAGAAAAAATTATCCCTACGATACTGCATATAAATGCCATGTTGTTATATGCATAAGATAAGTATAGAAGAAGGTAGATTGATTGGAAGTCTTTGCACAATGAGATTGTAAGTACTCAATGATCATGAAAAGGTTAGTCACTCAAGCTCACTAACTACTCTGCAGCCAAAGATGAGTCCATTTTCTTCCACAGGAACTTCCAGTTGGAAATCCTCAGGGAAAGTTCTATTCAGTCCTCAAGTATTTTTATGACTTAGAATCAACTCAGTGGAAATGTATTAGGTGAACAGGTAGGTGCTTTCAGTTCTAATCTGATTCATGGCATGTTTTGATACAAAAGAAAAAAATATGCAGAATCCTGTGTCATCCTCATGATATCCTGCATATGTGAATTTGTCTTTGTAGCTATTGTGTCAGTCCATCTAATGGAGGCTCTTCCCCACATTGTACCGTTACTTTAAAAAGTTAGTGTTGTCCACCATGAATTTATATCTTCTATTTCCACGTTCAAGATTATGAGCTGGGTAACATTTTTTTTTAATACACAAGACTTTTAATAGTCGATTTTAAAAAGTATATCACCAGTTCTTTCCTCCCAGTCTGTCTTATTATGAAATACTCACTGAAATCTGTTCTTATGTGTGACCCTGCTAGGATGTTAATACCAATAATATAGTAACACAATAACTGCCACAGTATCACAAACTGACAGAAAAGTGGAAAGTAATATAGATAACAAATTATTCAAATATTAAACTTTTAGTTCAATATATGGCATTTGGCAACTTATGATTCTTAAAGAAAAATCTCTTCTAGATACCTTTTTACATATGATATGTCTGATTATAATGATCAATTATTATATTTTCAGAATATGATGATGATTTCTGTTACAAAGAAAAATGTACTTCGTTTTATATTTCAAGTTATAATTATTATATTCGTTATGGATTAGGGTACATTTCCTCAATCTAGCAAACATTCATCCAGTGTCTTCAATGTAGACATTTTGCAAATAGCTGAATGTGTCTCATGTTTATGCCAAGACAATATTTATTGAATTTAAACCAATTGTTAAACCAATAATCTGGAGCCAACTTGAGATTATTTAGACTGATGGGGTGGAGTTTAGCCTATCACTTAGGTCACATCTGGAGAACCTTATTTGAGGCTCTACAGAGATAAATAGCTCACTGAAGGTGGTACACATGGACACTTTGCTTGGTAATATTGATGAAAAGGCTCATGAAGTTGTGGTTGAATGCTGGATCTGAAGGAGCCATGTGGAGACTCAAGCCAGCAATGAGGTGCTTACACCACAACTGAATCCACAAGACTTTCCACCCACTAGGCTATGATCTTCCAGCATTCAGCATCATTGCATATGTCTCATGAGTCTCAAGAGGAATTGATTGACTAGCATCGACTTAAGGGCTAATATTTGACTTAAGAACTTGATCTGAAAAATACTAGAATATTTTCTCAGTATTCAATTGCTCTAGTAATTAAAGCTCTTTCTTATATACATATGAGTGTCTATGAATTTTCTTCTCTAGTCAACCCAGATTATCATCACAGTGTTTCAAAAAACAAAACAAAATAAGTCACTTGGAGCACAGGCAGATTATCTGTGAAATATTTCAGTAGGATTCATTTTGCATTCAATAAAAATTTCCCAAGGATAAAGATCCTTGATAAATCAAAAGACAGGTATAAAAAGTTTGCTTTTCTGTTTGTTTTCTTTTTCTGGGCTTCAAAGAAGCTGAACAGTATAGAATATGAACATTGAAAAAGCCACATAGAATGGACAAAAAAATCTTGACTTTTAGCATCTCAATGGCACTCATTGAATTTTTTTAAATCACAGCATATTATTAGTATTCCTATTTCAAAATATTGTATAAATCGAGTTAATAAAAGTCACATAATGACTGAAAATATCAATGAAAAACAAAGTGCCATTCATGCAAATGACAGATTTTTTAAGAAGAGATTCAGAGCACAGAATTTAGGTGTTTACAGAGGATGGTCAAGTCATTCAATGTTTGTGTAATACAGTTTAGAATGGCAGTAGAGTCTATGCATGTATCAGATCATAATTTTACATTCTGCTTACTGGGACTTTGGCTTTTCAGACCAGAAAATACTTGTTTGTAATCAAAATAGATTAGGCGAAACTAGACAAGGCAAAACTATGCATTCTGGTTATATTCTTCTAGCATTTGTGATGCAGCCACCACACCAACTACACAGGTAAAAACTGCCAAGAATTCTGTTATTTAAGAATCAATTATACTGGATCTCTCAAACATGTTGGTCCTTGCCTGGTTTCTTTGACCTGCCCCATGGTCTCAGGAAAGTAGCCTTTGATGCCTCTGGTCTTGGTCTCTGTCACTTTAGATCTCCAAGTGACTAACTTTTGATGCTCCTTTCTCGATGTCCTGGGGTTTTTCTGTTTCTGCTTCTGAATAGTCTCATTCTAATAGCCATAGGGATGGCATTCAAAACTAAAAAGTCATTTCTGTTAGTATTATAAGAATTCTTTATCCAAAATTCCATCCAATAATTGGTTGGGAGTCACAGGGAAATGGATTGAAGAGTCTTATTAAGAAATTTCACTTTCCCACAAAATTGCTTTTTCTGCACAATATGAGGAATGATTGTTAGTCTATATCCAAAGTATAAAACTGAAAATTTATACTGAAAATTCATATTGCATGGACAACAAGGATAGGTTCCAATATCTGGCCTCTACGATATTAGGGATCTCTAATGCATTAATGGCTGTAAGACAGAATTAGATCTTTCTTCTTTGCCACTCCTTGTTTCTATAGTAGTGACAAATTACTCCTCAATATTTATAAATTCCATTGCTTCCTTGAATGTCATACATTTTATTTATTAAAAAGTTCTTTAACATGTACTCATGAGCCCTGATGGTGTTGTGAGTTGTACATCAGGTCGCTAGCCAGCACATATAGGAATAATTTCTTTTAGGTAATTTAATACCAAGGAATTAGAAATTAAAGATGCTTCAAATGTCCAACTCTTGGAAGTTGCTATTCTCCACTGGCCCCCGCTCCCCCTTGCATATATTCCTTCACACCCCTGTATTCTGTGAGGAGCTGCAATACCCCACAGAAGGGTTTTCAAAATGGGATCTGGTCACAGGTGTGTGGAGACCAGAATCACAACAAAATACAAAAGGAATTATGGGTATAAGACTCATGTTAATGTACTGTAGCTCAAACATGTCATCTTGATTTGTAAAAATCTGAAATCAAGTATTGCTCTCTATCTTGCTTCTGAAAAAATCAAGGCATTTTGAATACCCCTTTATTTCCTTGTTGCAGATAGTGGTGCAATATAACTGTTGTCTAGACTTTTAAGTCTAAATTGTTTTTCAATTTCTGACCACTTTTCTTACAAATACTATTATTTAAAGTCCAAACCTGAAACATGTTATCTGTTTTCTCCTGCAGAAGTATATAGTTTTAGTATTAGTCCATATTAGTGTTCAGCCGTGAAGTAAAGTCAGAGGCCATTTCTGAGGTTAGGGCAGGCTTTATTGGAGGGCTTGTGGCCGACTTCAGCAACTCAAAGGATTGTGAGCTGAGGAAGCTGTGGCAGTCATGTGCTTATGTTAATTTTATGATTGAAATGTAGGGATGGAGTCTAGCCTGTTAATCTGGAGATAACCATTGAATAGCCAATGAGACATCTATGTGTGCATGGCTTTCACCTGAGACTCCTGGGAAATCTCGAGATATTTCCCTCATGAAGATGCGAAGCTATCTTCCCCAGTTTTTGGGAGTTAGTCTCAGAGACCATGAATCACGGATAAGGCAAGCTGGCAGCGTTCGAGAAGCTGGAGGAGCGCGGGGAGAGAACACATGGCTTTGACCTGATGGAGCCAGACTTCTGAAGCTGGGGCGGCCACAAGGAGACCTCTGTCAGCGATGAGTTGCTTCTGCTGTTGATGGACCCTGAGCCCTGGAAGCGAGGAGCCATGGGGAGAACCCTGTCAGCACTGAGATTCTGCACCCACTGACCTGTGACTTCGTGAGTCGGAAGAAGACTTTATAGACTGATTTCAGGCATATGGGTTAATTTCGGGCTTATGACTTTGAGCTGGAGTGGGCTGGGATGCTTTCTCCATGTCCCATTCCTTTTGTATATAAACCCTTTCCTTATATCGATATGTGTGTCCTTGAATTTGTTCCTCTAGTCTACCTGGACTAATACAGAAGCTGCACCAAGGGGACAAAAGGAAGGGTTTTTAATACCCCTCTGGTGGGCTTGGCGGTAACAGTTGCATTTTTAAATCTTTCAGGAGGGAAGCTTCTGTTGGGAAATACGTGCACAGCTGAATTTCGCAAGGGAGATAGTCGTTAAGCTTTAAAGCAGGTTTACAGCAAGGTGGGGTGTGTGCATTTTCAGAAATGAGCGCGTGTCCTGGAAATTCCAGAAAACCCAGAAAACCGCTGTTTGAGCCTCAGAAGAGATGGTGAAATGGAGGCACTGAGCCTAAAATGGAGTTTCCTGTGGCAAGGCTGGACAATTAGTACATAGTTTACCAATGTTGAATTACATTAGAAATAAATCATTTGGGGGCTGAGCCCCAGTGGCGTAAAGGTTGTGTGCGGGACTGCGGCCCACTGGGACGGAGGTTCAATTCCAGCAGTGGGGCTGGGCCTCCTACTCCCACCACCGGAGAGAAGTGATGGCCCCCACCAAAAAAAAAAAAAAAAGAAAGAAATCATTTGTCTCCCATTGGATTTGAATCACTGCATTTCTTGGTTGCTTTCTTTCAGTAATTTAGACTCTGCAATATGCTTTTAAACCAGTACCTCTGAATACATGGGTTTCTAGCAAAGAAACAATTTCCTTTCCTCTTCTTCAGTCTTGGATCACACCTAGTTAATCTATAAAGGTTTTACACTTTCTAAAAATAGTTTTGTCACGTATCAATGAAGCTTGCACCTTTCAAAACTCTGCTCAACTTTGAATTTTTATTCCCTGCTTACCCTATATAATATTGTACTTTTTCCATTTATCAATATATGTAATTCACTTCATAGCAATTTTATTACATATTTAATATATTTTATTGATAATGTTTTAAATTGCCACACTTAAAGTCTTGGTAAAGTATAAATGTTTATTAATTGGTGTTTCCTAAGTATTTAGAGTAGTTTGTGACACAAACTAGGCACTTAGTAAATTATTTTAATGATAAATAGCTAAGTGTTTTTGTTGAACAGTGTATTAGAAAACCTCTAAACACAGTAACATTAAAAAATGTTTCAATTTGCTTAAATATATTATTGAATGAATACAAAGTTAATGACATATGTTAATTCTCTGAACTAAACATCTTCCCACATATATTTGTAAAATGGATCCAATTTTATTGTTCCCTTTCTCTCAAAATCACGGAATCATATTTCTAGACTTTCTAGCTCTGACAATTATACTTTTTAAAGTATATTGAGCATTCAAATATAACTATTACTCAAACTACATTAGTTTGCATGCATATCTAAATAAACAAAGGCACACAATATGGCACATAAGAAATACATGACGGTAAAATATATCAAGGGACTTAAATTGCTTTTCAAAAATGCAAAATTTCAAGCTTACTGGCAATTAAAAAAACATTTTTTTAAAAGATATCACTGGCTGATTTAGTTTATAGTAAATAATACGGAAAAACTAAATGTATTTTCGGGCTTCCATATTCTTTTTTTTTTTCCACACGTTTTTTCCCACTTTTTTTGTTTTGTTTTGTTTTCTTTTCTTTTCTCTGTAAAATTGCACCAGACTTATAAACATGATTTATACTGAGGGTGGGGGAAGGGGGAGAATAGGTTGTGGGCCAGGGAAGTTCTAGCTTGCTGCCCCAGAAAGGGAGGGGTGGGGGCAGGCCTTAGGCCCCAGGCTTCCATATTCTTAATGCACATGATGATCAGTTTGGAATGACTGTGTGCTACTTAATGACAAATCTTGGTGGAATGTGAATTTTTTTTTTGAATGTGAATTTTTATAATAGTGCATCTCTTTTAACTTTCATCGAATTTGAAGCAACTCATAAGTATGTGATCTTCATCTTTATGTTTAAAATTTCACCATTTAGGAGTTCATATTAACATTCATCATTTATTACTTGCAGGTTCTATAGATTAATATTTAAATATCTTCTTTGCTTACAGAAAAAATGCATTTAGGAAAATAACATTGGTTACTTTTATGCTCTTTTAAACATTAATATTATGAATATAACAGCTTATTTTCTAATTCTGTAAAACAATTTCAATAAATAATTCTAATAAACATTTAGTGAAAGTGTTCAGTCCCTTTATATTATTAGTAAAGTAGAAAAATATTTTAAGCATGTATAGTTCTGTTGTTTTTGTTAGTAATTGCTTTAAAATTCATTCCAAATCATAATGACCTTATGCACTACATAAGCAGTTTTTTGAGCCATGCTGCAAATCTAGTTCCAGTTCTCAACCATCTCCGTGGACATTGGCCTTCTAGAGTCTATTATTGGCCAGTTTCCAAAGAAAGTGGTTCATTGTCCAGTATTGCATTCAGCAGCATTCTCTTTCAATGCTGTTTCAATAGACTAACCTTCAAAAGTCTGTCATGCTTTCTAGTCTGTGAATCTGCGAATCAGTGATCCTTGTTGCTAGATAGGATAATCCACAGTATTTACATTTGTAAAGATCTAGCCTTTGTAGAAACCCACCGCCAGACTTGGGGAGGCAGATGCTAGGTTTCAACTACCCACTGATTTCCTTGACAGTGCTTAACAATGAGCAATGTAATGGATGATAATCCTTTGCTGGTTATCATACTCCGTTCATTTAGGGACGAAATGATAAGGGCTAGGTGATTAGCTCCCCAAATCCTGTAGAATTAAAATTTGACTTACATATAAAGAGCAAGTCAAAACAAATTTGCTTAAAAAAAAATCAGTCTAAAAATCTCATTGACTTGTGGACAGGTTTATCAATACAAATGCATAAAGTGTCTTCTGGTTGCAAATAATGTTCTTTTTCATTTGCAAACTCAATTCTACTTATTTCCACAGTTTCTTAAAATATACTCATATATTTATTTAGAAATATTTTCATAAAATATTGTTAATATATATAATTTTGAGAGAAAATAACAATGCTGTAAATCTGTACCCATTTTCAGTTTTTTAAAAAATTAGGAATTAGTGTTAATTTCAAGCCTTACAGACTCCCCTATTTCTTAAAACTATGTTTTAAATGTTATTTAAAAATTCATGGTAAAAGCAAGCAGAACTCTTATGTATTTGGTTGTTTAGAAAAAAAATACATTTCTCAGATATCGTATTTCATTCTATAATGTTATCAGTAATATTTTCCAATAATTATATTTTATCTTTACTTTCAGCTGAATAATTAAGAATTAGAATGTTTTATGAAAATCATTTCAAAATAATTTCTGTCTGGTTTACTTTTCTGCCAACATTTTCTCATGCTCATCTACTTCCCATTCTTTATGCAACAAGGCTGACTTCATTAAATCAGGGTAGATGATTATTTTCATGATTATTTTCTCTTCAAGAGAATATTTATGCTCATTATGTGAAAAGTTTTGCTGTATTGTGTATTTCTGATTGTCTCCAGTGTTTAGGCATTTAAACCTCATATATCTATTTATATATATATGAATAATTTGACTCTAATAAAACAGTGAAAAATATAACTAAGACAACACAACTAAGAGTTCTGCACTTTCTTTTTCTCTGCCAACCTCAACCCAAAGAAGTTTGATATTAAGACAAAAATAATAACTTTCTTATAATTAATTAATTTTATATATAGTAGAAGAAAATATTTTAAAAAAACATAGGTCTATGAAGCTAAAATACCCAGTCTTTAGAAAAAGCATATAGCTGTAGCTGAGATAGAAATACCTGTAAAATATTTAGCAATAAGATGGCTCTGACAATACACCAGACTGAATATGATTCAAAATTGTTTGCATAGTCCATTGGCAAGAATTTGCCATTAAATCAAACTAAATTCAGAATAGGAAATATATTTAGGGATATCATTGCTGAGATCAAATGGATATTGACTGAAAGCAAAGAATACCATATTGAAGTTTATTTGAACATTATCAACTATGCAAAGCAGTTAAGTATAGATCGTACAAGAATATGGATGATAGAAAATATTGCAAATAATGGAAATTACACAGTACTTAAATGTTCTCGTGCAGAAAACATATGGAAGACAGTAAGCAATAGGTCAAACAGAACAGTGAACCGCTTCATAGTTTAAAATTGGAAAAGTTGGATATCACAGTTGTGTCCTTTCACCATGTTCAATCTCTATGTTCAGAGAGAGTTGTAAGAAAAAAGAAGCTGGACTATGCCATCAGAGTTGGAGAGAGGTCTCTTTAACAACCTGCACTTTGCAGATAGCACAATCTTGCTTAATTAAAGAGAACTTTAAAGACTTACTTATGGTGATCAAAGATTAAAGCCTTTAATATGGAGCACAACTCTAATGTAAAAGGAAATGAAATTCAATACAATTGAGCCAATAAAGAGAATTGAGAAAAATGGGAAAAGTGATTCATGTGGCCAAGGATTTGATTTCCTTTGGACTCACAATCAGCACTCATGGAAATCACAGTTTTCAGACAATGCATCGCATTGAGAAAAAAAAATAGGTCCCAAAACATTTCTTTAAAGTGCAAAAGAATAAAGGTGTCACTTAGAGTGCTAACATAATCCGTGACCCAATCTAGAAAAGTTTCACTTGCTTCATGCACATTGGATAGAAATACGGAAAACTGGAGAATTGGTGCTTGTAATTATGTTGGTGTAGCAGTCTTTCCTACTGCTGTATGTGAATTGATACCTATGACACAGTCTGCACCTAAACATAACAATAACGTGTTTCACATTCTCCCTATCAGTCTTTTCCATTCCATTTCTAATTCCTTTTCTAATTCCATTTCTCTGTGATGTGGTATTGCGCAGTAGTTTGGTTTCATTCTCCAATGCTAATAATATTTAATGCTCTTATGAACTACCATCTATCCCTTTCAAAGTATGTTGATGTTCTAAGCAATAGACCTCTGAAGGTGAATATGTTTTAAAATATGTTCTTTCTAAAAAGAGGTTTCTGTTACACTAACCTAAAGTAATATTAGAGAGGAGACCTAGTTATTTTTTTATTATACCTCATAAAAGAGAAGGTCATGGAGAGACACTTATAGATGACATTATGGAGATTGTATCTGTAACCCAGGGATGTGAAAATTGTTAGAAGCCCTCAAAACCCAGGGCATGGCCATAGAATAATTTCCTTCACGAGGACCTCAAAATCTATTAAGATGACTGATACATCAATTTTATTTGGGGAAGTTAAATGTTATCACTTGCTCCCTAAGGCCCCGGGACCCAATTTCCCCCTGTATTAGGCTTCCCAAGGTACTGGTAGTATTCCCAGCATGCTCTATGATGAATGCAGAAGAGCTTTGTAGTACATTGGGATTGCCTCCCAAATTTACTTCTCACAGCGAAAGGGCTCCCTGCATCCTCTGGGGATAGGAAGCTGTGTTTCAGCTGATAAATTAATTCTCATATTCCTATCTCTTTAGTTTTTTGGATATTTTCCTCTATCATATTCCAGGCAGTGAAACTTCAGCTTTATTCTGTATAGATCTACGTTTTGCTTGAAGATTCAGTCAACCAGCCACAGAAATTGCTATAGTTCTCTGTAGCTCTGCTTGCAGGGTACATATGAATACATCTCACTTTATTCCAGTTTATGCTTCTTCTATCATTATTTCACATCTTAAATATTCAATCCCACACATATTCCCTGATTTTCTGCCAATATTAAAGTGCCAAAGGCAATCTTTCAGAATGAAGCAAAATACGACTTTACGTAAGTCTGGAAAGATCAGGGTGCTGTTCTGAAATGCAGCACTCCTATCCTTATGAAAAGCCATGTAACTTTAAGGATCATGTTGATTGTTATGTTTCAGTCTTGATGCAGAAATTCTAGGAAACTTCAATTGTTCATTCTTGAACCCTTCAACTGATTGGATGAGGATCATCAACCATTTGGAGAATAATTTGTTTTGCTTGCAATCAGCTGACTTCAATGTTAATCATATGTGAACAAATTTTTAGCAACATATATCCTAGTATTTAATTAAACAGTTAAGAACCATAGTTGTTTTTTTTAAACAAATTTAAGGGATAAAATCAATAAACCAAATTTTGACCATGTGAAGTCCTTAGTACAGTGTAATTTTGAGAATTATTAGTTTTATTTATTTATTTATTTATTTATTTTAGGCATCACTGTCCTCTGGCGGTGGGAATAGGAGGCCCAGCCTTTGCTCCTGTGAGCTGGAATTGAAACTCCATCCCAGTGGGCTGCAGTCCCATGTACAACCACCAGGGCTCACCCCTTGAGAATTATTAGTAATCAAAGGTTTTCTCTCAGACCATTTCTCTGTGATATATATATATATATATATATATATATATATATCAAGATTATAATGAGAGGTTCAGGAATGAGAACAATATAGCATAACGATTGCTTATAATCAATGTACATATTAGTTATCAATTTGATATCTGTATGTTTTCTAGTGTTTTCATTACTATCATATTTGTGGACTTTTATTATGCAATTGTGTTCTTTCATTCTGAAATTTTGCTACAGTATTTTTGGAAATGTAGATTTTCTTATCTCTAGGATAATAGTAAAGGAGCTGTGGGGTAGGCATTGGACAGTTAGTTACAATGTCAGTGGTTTGAACCCATAGGCTGTGCTGTAAGTGAAAAATGAGACTATTGACTTCAGTAGCCATTTGCAGGCTCATACATATGATATAAAGTCAACAAGGCTCAGAATTCACTTGATGGCATTGAGTTTGGTTTAGGGTTTTGCATAAGTAAGTAAAAAATATAAAATATTCATCATAGCGCTTCCACATTTAATGACTCAAATTTCCAAACCCTGGCTCTTTGGCCTCAACTGCCAGTGTCTCCTCGAATATTAAACATACTGGTTACTTCTGGGTCCTGGTGTCACAGTCGTTAATCGTTCAATCGTTAACCAAAATGTCCACTTCTTTCACAGCAATCTTTTTGTGGGAAAAAGACGCGGTAGCGATCTGCGTGCAAAAGGATTTCAGCTTGGAAATCCCTGTGTGACCTTTACTCTGGTCACTAGGTGTCAGAAAGGACTCAGGCAGTATAGCATTCATAATGACAGAACTTTAAAATCACCAACCAGGAGGACATAGAGACCCTGCAGGTGTTAGGGCAACAGCAATCAAGCTGAGAGGAATTACAAAGAGGTGAAAGAAAAGCAAATGTGATGGTGGGGCAGGGGGAAGTTAAAAGGAAACAGAGGAAAGATCTCAGAAGCCAACCTATCAGTAGAGGATAAAAGCATAAATATGTACATAAAAATTTATAAAAATAGGGGTACTGGCCTATGTACATATGTTTTTATGATGATACACTGAGATAGTGGACAGACATCAGACCTCTGCTCAAGTCCCATTCTCAATGCAGAACTCAATGTTAGAACTCTGTTCTAACAACCTGGCATATGTGATGCGCACCTCACAGCCCTATAGCTGTAGACAAGATAGGGACATAATCAAATGTGATGAAGAAAGTGGATGGTGTCAAGCTTTCAAAAGCTATAGCATCTATGGTCTTAAAAGCTTGAGGTTAAAGAGCAGCCATTTAGCAGAGAAACAACAAGTCCACATGAAGGAGCACATCAGTCTGTGTCATCATTAGTTGTCGACTCGCTCAGGTAACAGGCATCAGAAGCTCCAAAACAAAAAGTCCATATTGTTGAGAACAGGGAGGGTCTGAGTAGGCACCCCAAACCCATCCAGAGACAGGGAGACACCAAGGCAGAGAATAGCACTGATAAAAACACACGATATTACTCTGGTTCCTTGAGACTTCCTCACCTCTACTGTCATCACCCCAGTACTGCCTGTCAGTGTAGGGGGAGGGCTAGAACAGAGCAGGCACGGGTACAGATGAGAGATAAGAGCCATGAGACATGGCTACCAGGAGGAACCAGGAACAGAGATACCAGGAGGAAAGGGGGAAGGTGAAGAGAGGGGGGGGAAGGGAGGTCTGATCACAATGATGGACATATAACTCCCCACCCACTGCGCTCCCTTCCTCGGGGGACCTAACAACAGAAACTAAGGTAGAAGAGAAACGGTGGTCATGTAAGATATGAAAAAAATAATAGTACAAAATTTCTTAACAGGTCATGAGGTAGAAGAGGAGGGAGGGAAAAAGTGGAGCTGATAACAAAGCTCAAATAGAAGCAATGTTTAGAAAATAATGATGACAACATATGTACACATATGCTTGATACAATTGATGTGAGTTTTTTTTAATAAGAGCTGTAAATGCACTCAATAAAATGATCTTTCAATAAAATAATAATAAAAACAAAAATATATAATGACAGAATTTTGATCTGTACAATATATGTAGCTTAGATTTAAAGTAAAGCAAAAAGCAAAAAAAAAAATGGCCCACAACACACTCAAGAAATTAAATGCATAGAAAAATACTGAGAGGATATTTCTTATAGATTTTTGACAATCCTTTCTCTAGCATTCACTTTTCTTTAGGATTTGGTGTTGAAGCAACAAGTTCTTTATCAGTACCAAAGTCATTTATTTTCTTTACAAAGTTAATAAAGGCTTTTTCTTTATTTTTCTTAGCTTGAGATTTAAAAAATAATGTCCAAATTGTAAAGAGTAAAATATTGAAAATACCACATTCATTTGCTTCCCTTTTATCAAACTCTCTAACTCCTTTTTTTCAGTCAAGAACTTCTATTAATTGTTGTTAAATTGAAAACGATTCCCACTACAACATCCAACATTGTTGGCTGAAATTATTACCTATGCCTTTAGGTTATATTGTTCAAGTTTACACTCCAGAAAACTTATATCAATAAAATACATTAAATATGAATAATCATATATCTCTTCATTTATATCTTTGGGTGTCTTTCATGCCAATGCTACTTCAGAGTGATCTATGGACAACAGACAGAAAAAAATGCCTAGTCCTGTGTCACCTTCACAATTATTGCCATGTTGGAGCCCACTCTTGCAGCCCCTGGGTTATTTAATATGCTTCACAGTCTTCCTTTTTCTGTCGATCCTTCTAACTTTCCACGAATAATGTCCATTTCTAGCACTGGAGTATGCTGAGAGTATAAGATGATGTATCAGCATGCTCACGTTTTGTGGGGGCGGGGGGCATGAATTACGCTGGTGGTCATGGGCTCTACCCAGTGCTGCTCCTGAGAGCAGCCACTGGATTTGAACCACCAAGCCCGCGGGCCACAGTCCCGCACTCAACCACTTACACCACTGGGGCTCAGCCTCCATCCTCACTTTTTAAAAACAAATTATTTTATTGGGGTTTTTTATAAAACTCCCACCATCAATAGTGTAAAGCATATTTGCACTTAAGTTGACATCATTATTTTTAAACATTTACTTTCAGGTACTTTCTTTCTATTCTTTTTCCAAGACAGATTTGTCTGTACTTCTGGTAGTTCCCTTATAATAATTTATATATTTAACTATATTTAATTTAACTATATTTAGTTAAATATAAATAATTTCTATATTCTATAATAATTTCTATATTCTTCAGCACAGAATTGGTTCAAAGATGAGAGATTCTTCTTTGGTTTTCCTTCTTCAATGTCCAACATTCACATGCAAATGAGACAATTGAAAATATGAGTTGGGGCAGGGTCATCTGAGTCCTTGTGTTAGTCCAGATAGACTAGAGGAACAAATTTCAGAGACATGCATATAGGTATAAGGAAAGGGTTTATATACAAAAGAAATGTGACCCAAAGAAGGCATCCCAATCCAGTCCAGTGCAAAGTCATAAGTCCAATATTAACCCATCTGCCCAAAATCAGTCTATAAAGTCTCCTTCTGTCTCAGGAAGTCACAGGTCAGTGGGTGCAGAATTCTGGCACTGGCAAGGGTCTCCCCATGGCTCCTCACTTCCAGGGCTCAGGTCCATCAACAGCATGCCACTCCAGTTTCAGAGGTCTGTCTTCATCAGGGCAAAGCTGCGTGGTCGCTCCACTGGTTCCTCCAGCTTCTCGGAGGCTGCATCTTGTTTTGCCTGTGGTTAATCATCTCTGAAACTAACTCCCAACAACTGGGGATAATAGCTTCTCATCTTCATGGGGGAAATACCGCGAGATTTCCCAGGAGTCTCAGGTGAAAGCCATGCCCACACAGAGGCCTCATCAGCTACTCAATGGCTTTCTCCTGATTAACAGGCCAGTCCCTACTCCTATATTTCAATGATAAAATTAACATAAGCACATGACTACCACAGTCCTCAATGTGACTTTCTTGTTCTTTAACATTTTGTTTTCTTGTTTGTTTTCAGAAGTTTTGTAAAATTACAAACTTTGATTTTCTTGATTCAATCCATAAGCATTGACTGTAGATCAAAGCAAGATGAAATCCTTAACAGCTTAAGACTCTGTGTACAGTCATGCTATGTACCGGTACCCTTGTGAAAATAAAGTCTGTCTTTACACTGAGCTGCAATTTATACTGAAGGATGGATTTCATGAGGAAATCATATGTTTACAGATTTTATCAATATAAATTTGAAACATATTATAGTTTTTGCCATGTCTGTAGATTCTTACTGATGGTATCCCTAAATGACAGAAAGGAATTGCCTCAAAGGGTTTTCTATGCTGGGAAATTTAAATAGCCTAGAGGAGACCACAAATTCTTCTCTTCCATATAGCAACTGGTGGAAGAGAACCACCACTCCCATTAAGTATCCAAGAAGATAATTTCTTCATTGCCAAAGGTGATCAAGATAAATTAAACTAATGAAATATATAATTTTGGCACATAGAAAGAAAACAAACTGAAAAATGATTTTTTTTTTCTTGAGACGCTATATCACTTCACTTCAGTTTTATTTTTCAGTCTATCAATATAGTTCTCTTTAGCTTCAATTTATGAAACACAATTGAAAAATCATTCAAAGATTGGTACAAATTTTTGTTCAGGTTGAGCTCAAAATTATTAATACCAGTTCAATAAAACTAAATGGCGCCTGTTCTTGCACCATCTCCGCACTTGTTCTGATGTGTTAGCCCATTCTTGCAGTCACTGGACCAATTAGCTTGTCAAAGGTCATTCTCTTTTCCTCTTCCGCTCCTCATTTCCAGGCGTGCTATTCTTCTCCGGGGACTAACCTCTCTTCATAACCCCCAAATGGACATTGCCTGATGTCAAAGTAGGTGAGAGAGTCCTGTTATCCTTGTCTCCGAAGAGCATTGAAGCTGATTTTCTTACAAGACAGACTTGTTTGTTCTCTGGGCAATTGATGAATCTTTCAATGTTCTCACTAGAGCCATAATTTAAATGCATCAATTCCTCTTTGATCTTCCTTATTCAGTGTCCTAATTTCATATGTATTTCAGGCTATTGAAGACGCTGTGGTTTGGGTCAGGTGACCCAAACCTGACTCCTTTCAAACTCTTTAAAATAAGGGCTGAGCATCGATGGCATAAGTGGTTGAGTGCAGGACAGCGGCCCATCTGGTTTGGTGATTCAAATCCAGCGGCAGCTCTCAGGAGCAGTGATGGGTGGCGCCCACGACCACCAGAGGCACCCCCCAAAAATTAAAAATCAAACTCTTTAAAATAGTTAGTCCTGTGCAGATTTGCTTAATGCAATGTGTCATTGAATCTCTTGATTTCTGATCTCAGCAGCCTTTATTGCACATCTACGCAAGATGAAATCATGCACAACTTCCATCTTGTGAAATGGGATGTGGCAGTCATGTGCTTATGTTAATTTTATGATTGAACTGTAGGGGTGGAGTCTAGCCTGTTAATCTAGAGAAAGCCATTGAGTAGCTGATGAGGCCTCTGTGTGGGCCTGGCTTTCACCTGAGACTCCTGGGAAATCTCGCGATATTTTCCTGGGGAAGATGAGACGCTATCTTCCCCAGTTGTTGGAAGTTAGTTTCAGAGATGATTAACCACAGGCAACACAGAATGGTGGCGTCTGGGAGGCTGGAGTAGCCAATGGAGAGACCACACGGCTTTGCCCTGATGGAACCGGACATCTGAGGCGGGGGCAGCCACATGGAGGCCTCTGCAAGTGATAAGTTGCTTCTGCCACCACGGGATGCTGTTGATGGACCCTGAGCCCTAGAAGCGAGGAGCCATGGGGAGACCCCAGTCGGTGCCAGGACTCTGTAGCCACTGACCTGTGACTTCGTGAGTCAGAAGGAGACTTTATGGACTGATTTTGGGCTTATGGGTTAATATCGGACTTGTGACTTTGAGCTGGACTGGGCTGGGATGTTTTCTCAATGTCCTGTTTCTCTTGAATATAAACCCATCCCTTATATCCATTTGTGTGTCCTTGAATCTGTTCCTCTAGTCTACCCAGACTAACACATGGGAAAAGTTCAAAATTAAAGTTCAAAATGGATTTCTAACGTAAGAACACAGATACATGTTTTACTTTATTATAATTAGAGCTTTATACATGGTAATGGGAGAGTTCAGGGATACATTTGCTTGGATAATATTCAGCATGTTTGGTGACACTTATACATGCTTATTTTCATTTTTTTTTGTTTTGTTTTGTTATTTTTGGCATCACTGCCCTCTGGTGGTAGAAGTAGGAGGCCCAGCATTTGCTCCTATGGAGCTGTTCCTGGAATTGAACCTCCATCCCAGTGGGCCTCAGTCCCGTGCAAAACCACTATGCTACAGGGGCTCAGTTTAAGGCTTTTTTCAATGACCACAATATATTGCCACTTGGCCACAGTGTTCTTCATTTCAGTGTGAGCCACAGACTCCTGGGTCATGGTTTCCTTTGTCCCAGGGCTGCTTTATTAAACTCCCTGCACATCTATCTGTGGGCCACCATAGAATATTTCAAATCAAATTACATTGAAGAAAAGTGTGGCCATACAGCAAAAACTCACAAAACCTCAAGGAGAAGTCTGGCACAAAGCAAGGTCAGATATGTGCCCAGCCTTTTAGTTAAGGCAAGTGCCTCAGATTTTGAGTAATCATTCATAAGATTTTGTTGGGGGTCTAAAAGGGGTGGTGGTGGTAACTTTAAAGCACAGAATTTCAGCAGCAATATCAAGGTTTTATATTAGAAAAAATGAAAATACTGTCTTTCTATCATTGACTTTTGAGTTAAAAGAATAATTTTCAAACATTAGAAATAGAAATACTTTTGCCCATTTTTGCTTTCAAATAGAACATGGTTATAGCCTTTAAAATTTTAATAGAGAGAATACAGCTACCTGACGAAAGATTTTAAACAGATAAGCTACAAAATGTTTTCTTTAAAACCAACGTAAAGAGGATTTCTAATGGCTAAATAGCATTTTCCTAGGTGCCATACTTCCTGCCTACCAAGGGTACCCTGGGAAACACATTGTGCATGTGCAGGCTTGCACCAGAGAAGATTTGAAGAGAGAAGCGATACTGCATGCTGTTTGTTTCAGAGAAGTCTCCCCGATTTTCTAGAAATTGAAAGTGGTAAGGAAAAAGAATATATTCTCCTGCGTATTAGAAACAGAGCTTATTTATAGATTTATGTTCAATTTTAAGTTTTATTGTTGTATTGCTTTTCATTAATCATGCAGTATAAATTTCATAACCTGAATGTTCATTATGCATAATTGAACTAGGAAAACACAAACAACTAGAAAAAAACAGCTCTCCAAACTAAAAGATAAAAGGCATTTTGCAACAGAATAATATTGCTTGTGACCAAAAACTTACCAATTCATTTCTGTACTTGAGGTGTGTGAAACTGCCCAATTTTCCCCCCCAGCAGTTCATAGGAAATGCTTTCAATCTCAGATTTTCACAGCTCTTTGAATTTTTCAAACTCCACTTGCACTTAAGCAGGTTGTTGCCAAACTTTCTGAATGTTTATAAAGCTGTGAAACTTGTAGTAAAATTTTAGGTCTGTATGCCATTTAAGGTGGAATCTACTTGCACACAGAGAAATAAAAGTCATATATAGTTCAAAATATGCAAACATTACTATTAACTTTGAAGGAAACAACATTATTTTCAAAGGATAAAATGCCTGTTCTGAATTTCAGTTTTGTAAATTAAAACTATAATTTTAATAATTATTCTTATGAATATTTAATAATAAAGGTGTAAACCACTGTAAAATTTGTTAAGAAGTGTATAATTATGATTTAAGAGGATATAACAAAAATAAAATTAGTGATTTACTAAAGATTTAGGCATTATAAAGCTATACTTCTATATGTGTGTATGATGTGTTGTTAGGTATTATGTAATAATATGTATTATATATCACCTAGAGGTATAATAAAAATATAAATGTATCCCACAGAAAGGTTTATTCTACTTGCTGTCTTTGTAGGTTCATCAATTCAGGGTGTCATATAAAGAAAAACATGTAACCAAAATTCAAGGACCTACCCTCAATGAAAAATACATCACAGGTTGTGTTAGTCTGAGTAGACTAGAGAAACAAATTCATAAACGTGCATATGTGAATAAGAAAGAGATTCATATACAAGAGGAGATGAACATTGAGAAAACATCCAAACCCAGTGTAGATCAAGCCCACAAGTCCAATATTAGCATATGTGGCCAACAACAATCTACGAAGTTCTCTTCAGACTCATGAAACACATGCAATGACACTGAGTGCAGGAAGATCACAGGACATTGGAAAGAAAATCCTTGGTTCCAGTGGTGATGTAAGCATCTGAGTGCTGGCAGGGGTCTCCACGTGCCGGCTCTAGAACCCATGACTACATTATGGTAGGTCTGCGTGCCTTCTCCAAAGGGATGCATCACAGGAAGTCAGCCTGTCAGTCAAGTATCTCCAAGGGAGTGAGCAGAGAGTGTTTCATGCTTCCACGAAGGAAGTACCAGATTCCCCAGAATTCTCATAGGAGAAGGCCATGCCCACACAGAGGTCTCATTAGCTATCTCCAGATTGACAGGCTAGACTCTCCCCCTAAAGTCTTAATCCTCTTAGATGATTGTAACAGAGATAAACTCCAAAATGGAGGAAAATGAAAGAAAGAGCTTTAAAAATGTTGAAAATTAGATCAAGCCTAACATATATCAGAGTGGGGATCAACTGAAAAGCTTTTAACCAGTCAAGTCAGGTTTATAATTTTTATTTCCATAATTATCCCTCCATTACATTCTGTTTGATAATCAGTTTATTCACATTCATTCAGTATGGATTGAGGGAAATCACTCGAGGCTTATTTCCTGGGTAGATCTCACAAGTCCTTTCATAGTTAGATGCTATTTTCAAAAATAATGGGAGGAGGTTGTCAGTGAAAATTTCCTATGATATTTACTGAGAAATCAGATACAGGTTTGCTGGAAAAATATGTGTCTTATTTCAACATACAGGGAATTAATGTAGAAAGTCAGTGATTGTCTGGCTGAAAATTCAATACCATTGGTATGGTTGTCTTTTGCTTCTTCAAGCATCATGAATTTTCAGTCTTAAAGCTCCAGATTACAGGTGTGTTAGAGCCAGCGCCTAATGCACCAGGTAGAGTTTCTGGAATGGATCTTTCTAATGTCACCCTTAGAACATGTTGTGCACTTTGAAGATCCAGAATTCAATGCTCAGTCTTTGATGACCCCTGGCCTGGGTCCCCAGTATTTGCCCAGAAACTCCAGTCAAAGTGACTTGCTTGGAATATTGCCAGGAATACTCCTTTCTCAGGGCTTTAAGAGTATGCTTATTTATTGCCCTCCCCACCCCCCGTTAGTCAGTCCTTGCACTTTTCCTACAAACAGATATGCACTTGTGCTTCCCCAAGCTTGCTGGCTCCCTTTTCTCTCTCCTGACATGACTTTGCCATCAGTATCCCTCTGCTAGGTATGTCCCAGGTCCATGAGCATTGTTATAACTGCCTACAAGACACTGAGTCATCAGCATCTTCTCTCCCTCCCTTGATATAAATATACAAATATAAATGTGATGCTTTACTATCATAATATGTTTCATTTCTTAAATATATATTGTAATGATTACATGATATCTTATATAAATTTGTTATTTTATGTTATAATATATTAGTAGTAAAATGAAGGTAAATAAATGTATCTAAAATAAATAAAGCATCATGCATACTGAAATTAATTATATAAACTTATAAAATCTCACCCCTGTATCAGTTTGTTTTTTTATATTGACTTACATATTTCTGTGGTTCTAGAGACTATGCCATTAGTATTTCAAATAAAAGCAGGCCCATCTTCCTATTATAAATGGAAAGAAGGAATATGTGGTGTACTTTTAAGGAATGAGTTACTGAAGACTTTAAGAAGAGCTGTAAAACCCTCTCTATTCAACATTATGATAAAAAAACAAATATCTCATGTTAGAAAGTACTTAATAAAAAAAGATACAACTTCAAAATACAATGGATTTTAAAGATGTGAGTTCAATCGTGTTAGCTATTTCAAGATAAAACCACTAGAAACAATGGTATTGCCATGTATTATATAAAAAAAACAAGGCTCAAAGACTTGAGAAAGTAAGCAAAATATTTCCACAAACTGATGCAGGCAGCACTGGAAACACTCATTAGTCTAGGCTAAGAAATTTGGAAGAGAGCTACTTGGACAAACAAATAGAAGAGATGCTGATATTTACTCATCCCAAAAAAGAATAACACAACCTAGTGATCAAATTCTTAAAACAAAAATGTATACTAACATCACATATAAGTAATTTTTTTCCTGAAGAGATTCCAAAAACAGATGGACTCATATGTTGACAAGGAGATAGCAGAGATTCAAACCAGATTCAGAAGAATTGGAAGCAAAATATTATTGCTAATATCAGATGGATAAAAGCTGAGGTCCAGAAAGATATTTGCTTGTTCTATTAGCATTGCATAGGCATTCAGTTGTGTGACAAAGAAGCCATCATTTGAACAGAACAGGAGAATACTATATGGGTTTAAATCAACAAAGTTGTATTTTTTATCATATTTTATAAATCTGTATGCTAAGCAAATAATCAGAGAAAGTGGATTTTATAATGATATCATGGTTTGAGAAATGGTTACTAATAATGATATAGAGATGGCACATCACTTGTTTAAAGGCATGTATTTTGAAGTACTTGCTAATGAAAAATTTTAGTACAGTTTTCAGTATGGATTGCTACTCAATATAAGGAATACAAAATATTTAACAATAGACAACAGAAATACACAGAAAAATAAATTGGTTTTTAAAGATTTATGCTTTCTTGGGTCCACACTCAACACTCACAGAAGCAAATCAAGACACCAAACATTGTACTGCTCTGGGTAAATCTGACGAACAGATTTTGATATGCTAAAGAACAAAGTCATCACCTTTAGGGCTTACGTGACTCTGACATACCAAGAGTCCTTTCAATCAGTTCACTTTAACTCATAGTTGGACAAGGAACAGGAAAGCCCAGAAGAGAGTCTGAAGATCGTGGATGCTAGGTAACAAGCACAGAAAGATTTTCTTAACAGTGGCCAAGTGAGAAGCGAATTCCTTATTCGCTGGAAGGCAGAAAAATCACTTCCAAGCTAAGTAGACTAATGTTTCTCTATGCCAGAATTTGTAGAGATGGAGGGAGGAAAAAGAGGTAGTGAAAGCAGCAAAGTATGTACAGTTCAGACATTCCTGTTGACTGATATAGAAGATTTGAGGATTTCCCACCAAGCTGGATACACCTTCTGGGACACGGTAGATTCTCACGTGCAACATCGAGTCCCTCTTTTTTGCTCCTCTTCTACCTCACCCAGTTACTTTTATCTCTGTAGCAGCTGTGGATATGAGACTATGCCCCTTTACAATGCCAAAGTCATCCCTGCATATCCTGAACATCTCAGCCAATCAAAGCTTTTCTTTTCGTTTTTCTTTTTACTTCCTTGCTACATCTTTGGACCTGTCACCCACATGGACACAGCACCATGAGGAAATACACATGCAAATCAATGCTGCTGCAGAACACACATGCCACCCAAGCTGTGTCCTTTTCCTCCTTTTCCACTAGTAAACCTTCTATAAAAACCACTCATGTAGTTGAACCGCTATGTCAAAATTAAGCCATGCCCTGTTTTGTATGGCATTTGTTTTTTCTTCTACCTTATTTCTTTCTCTTTGCGTCTCCATTTCTTTGTTTTTTTCTTTAATTCATGTTTATATTCTTCTAAATATGTATTTCATTCTTTGCAAACACTTTTCTCTTTCACCAAACATATTCTCTCTGTGTTCCCCATATCTATGGGAAGTGTATTTTCATGCTATCTAGTAATTTTTAAAACTCTTCTTAAATGTATTTCTCTTGTTTTTGTTAATATCTTGTCCCATTATGATAGTCCTTTCTTTTATTGCTTTTTTATTTCTCCTGATTTCACTTTTAGCCCTTATTTTATTTACTCAACATTGCCATTTCACCACTTTTTGTTTCCTTATTACCATCAGAATTTTCCTGTACTGATTATGACTGAACATCTCACTCACAACCAATAGCTTTACCAGATGCCATGCAAATAGCCATAAATTGCAGTACATCTGAAAGAAGAAGAAGAGAAAAGAAAAAAAAAAGAAAGACATGGAAGAAGAAAATAAAATAAAATCTACAAACAACTAAAAATCATCTGAATGCAATAGAGTACTCTAGGGAAAAATAAGTCCTGGAATTTTCAGGAATAGAATTTAAAAGAACAGTACTTTGCAGCCATCAGCAGATGGGAGTGTGGGCTTAATGAGAACAGTATGAAGAATGTTGACAAATGGAATTCCAGAAATATAAACAATTAACCTACGCTAACACCATGATGAAAGATCTGAACAACAAATGGAAGACAAAGATAACTGAATTAATGAGCGCAAAGATGATGCTTCCTGACAGAACAAAAAGAGAAAAATGAAAACCGTGTAAAACAGGCAAAAAGAACCATATGGACTGAGAAGGAACAATCGACATTTCATTGACATCCAAAAACAAGAAGACATGCAAAATATACGAAGAGAAAAATGTACAAGAATGGAACAAGGCTCCTCCAAAAACATAAAGGAAAGCAAATATTGAAAAAGTTGAGAGAGGGCTGAATCCTGGAGGCATAAGTGCTTGAGTGCGGGACTGCGGCCTGCGTGCCTGGCACTTCCAATCCAGTGGTGGCTCTCAGGAGCAGCGCTGGGTAGCTCCCATGACTACCAGAGGGCAGTGATGCCCCCCCCCCCAAACAAACAAACAAACAAACAAGAATAAAGAAAGAAGTTGAGAGAACTCCCAAGAGGTAAACATCTAAAGGAAAAGTGTCCAATATATTTTTAAACTCTCTAGGTTCAAGGCAAAAGAATTCATTATAACTTCAGCAACAACTGAGCCCCAGTGGCATAATGGTTGTGCACGGGACTGCGGCCCACTGGGGTGGAGGTTCAATCCCAGCTCCCAGGAGCAAAAGGCTGGGCCTCCTACTCCCACCACCTGAGGGCAGTGATGCCTAAAAAATTTTTTTTTTAATTTAAAAAATTTTAAAAAATAACTTCAGCAAGACGCAAAAGAAGAGTCACCAACAAGGGAAAAACAATTTGAATAGTCTCATAAGTCTCTAAATAAAAATACAGCCAGAAGATAATGAAGGAAAATACATAGCATTTGGGAAAAAAACAGAAAGCAAACAACATAAATGAAAACAACATTTATATGCAACAACATTATCCCTCACTTTTGATGGAGAAAGAAAAGTATTTCCAAAGAAAGCAAAATTAAAGGTATTTGTAAAAACAGACAGCATTACAAAAAATACTAATGGGACTACTATGGACAGAGAAGAAATCACAATAATAGGTGAAAATCCAAAAGCCTCCAAAAGAACAGCCCCACCAAAGAAATGTTGCAATAAAAAGATCACTCAACACTATACAGAAATTGAGGAAGAAAGAACACATAAACACACACTCATAGGCAAGCACACACACAATTAAAACATAAAAAACACAATAAAATTACAGTTATAAACTGATATATACTAATCAGCAATGACACTACACATCAATGGATTAAATGCATCAATAAAGTATTCGACTGGTTTTGAAAACAAGACCCATTCATATACCGTCTCTAAGAAACACACTTTAAACTTAAAGACAATAACACACAGATATTCAAAGGATGAATAACAATTCATTGAAGCCATAAAAGAGCAGTGGGGACAATATTAACCTTTCAGAAAATAGACTTCAATGGAAATATTATGGACGGAAAAAAAAGGAAAGAAAGAACACTATATTGTGCATAAAGGAATAATAGAAAAGGAAGATGCAACCATATTAGGTGTATTCATTCCCAATGGAGTAACCTTGAAATACAAATCCATGAAGAAAGGGAAAAGAATGAGTACTTTAAAACACCATGGGCAAGAAATGAGATATAATCAAGAATGAAAAAATTGATTTAAAAAAAAGAAATAAACAACAAGCTCAGTGAGCTCAATATTCTAGGGTGATTGGGTCCCAACAGCAGCGTGGTATACATTCTCATCATATATGATACATACTCTAAGATGTTGTGCCACAATGCAATCATTAATAAATTAAGACCATGTGATTCAACACTCCTCTTTCTCAGACAACAATGCTGTAAAACTACAAATCAAGTATAGAAAAGCAAGGGCATAAAATAAAACACATTGTGACTGAAAAATCTGCTTTAAAAACTGGTAAGTAGATTAAATTAGATATGAAATTAAAAATTTTCTTCAAAGATAATAACAAAACAAAATCCTTGGATCACAGAAAAGGCAGCAATTTATTGCAATGTATGTACAAATGAAAAAGGTCCAAAATGAATCTTAACATAATATATTTAATATTTAAATAAAAAGTAACAAATAAATTCTCAACCAACAGAGGGAAAGTATTCATAAAAATTAGAGCAGAAAAAAATTAGATAAAAAATTAACAGGATTTATAAAAATAGAACTATAGGAAAAGCTCAACAAGAAGATGGTTCCTTGAAATTTTTGACAAAGTTGACAAATATCTAGAAAACATAACGAAGTAAATGGAAAAATAAGATGCAAATATATAGAATTAGTTATGAATAGTGCGAAATCACAAAGACCAAACGGAATAAAAAAATAACAGCCCACTACTAAAAACTCTACTTAAGCAAGTTTGAAGAAAAGGAAAAGATATCTAGACACAGATTGATGTAAAAAAAACTTCAACAGATCCATAAGTACAGGAGAAATATATCACATCATCAAAAAAGAAAGATAAAATTTTCTAATTGAGAAAGATCGAGCAAAAGAGATGTTCATGAGGAAATTCTACAAATAGTTAACGAATATTGTCCTTATTATACACAGACTATAATATAAAATAACAGAAGAGAACAAATTCCAAATTCATTCTATGATACATGCATAACTCTGATAGCAAAACCAGGTCAAGACCCCACAAAGACAGAATACTACAGTATTATACCTGTCATTAACATAGACATAAACATTTTGAACAAAATTCTGACCAATGTCAAAACTATATAAAAGTTATATACCATGACCAATTAGAATTCATATCACCTATGCAAATATGGTCCCAAATAGACAATCAATGAAATATACCACAGGACAAAGAATAAGAGTCATGATCATATAAATAGATGCATAAAAGGTATTTGACAATATTGAACATTCATTTCTGAAAAAATGAAACAAAATAGAGATAGACTGAAATTTTATAGATAAAACACAGGGCATATATGAAAAAACAAATGACAAGCATCTTTCTCAATGGAGAAAAACTGAAAATATTTCTTTGAACACTAATCAGAGAAGAATGACTCCTCTTACTACTCTTATTCAATATCAAGCTGGAAGTATTAAAAAGCCAAAATAGATTAAGAGAATATAAGAGGGGAAAGAACTGAACCTCTTCCTATTTATAGATATGACCTTTTTGTGTGTAGAAAAATCCAACAAACTCCACAAAAAGATGCTTGAAACAACAGAAAAGTTAATTTAGTGAATTTAAGATTAGGAAGAAATCAATAACATTCCTCTATACCAAGGAAGAGAGTTATGAAAATGGCTTCTTATAAAAATATACCATTTATAATAACCAAATAAAAGATGAAATACTTAGGAATAAACCTAACCAAAGAAACATAAATCCAATACAAAGAAAACTACAAAAAAGCAATGTGACCTACACATATGGAAGTATGTCCCATTTCCTTGAACAAGAAGGCTTTTTATCAAGAAAATGGCAATAATACCCAAAGTTTCCATAAATACAATACAAATTCAAATTCATTCTTTAAAGCAATAAAAAGACTAATTACCAGAACCCTGCAAATCCTGCATCTAATAATCCAGGAACAACAAAGTAAATGGCTTCTCACCATCCAACCTGAAAATTTATTGTACAATCACAAAGTCAAAACAGACTGGTAGTTGTCTGGTGATAGAGGTATAGGCCAATGAAACAGAATAGGAAACCCAGAAATAATAGTATACATTATAGACAATTGATTTTACACAAAAAGGGTCCAAAAAAAACCACCTCAGAACAAAACAAAAGATTCCATGGGAAATAAACATCCTCTTCATGGAGAGATGTTGGAGAAATTGGATTATCATCTGCAGAAGAATAAATCAGGAACCATATTTCTACTACGTACAAAAGCAAACTCGAAATGCATTGATTCTCAGGTCGTGTGATTTCTTGATCAGTCTCCCAAACAATGAGAGTGTAGGTCAATCCAATGTTTTAACTGGTGTCAGTTTTTCAATTAGTGGGGAGAGGGAGAGAACCAAATAGATCCTGCCACATCTCATCACTTTAAATTAATAAGTACTCTACAATGATTTTTAGTAAATGCCAATGTAAATTCAAGACCAGAGGCAGGGGAGCTATGTCTACCTTTGAGAAGCTGATTTCAATTGGGAAACTAAGAAGAATGAACTGCCCTTGAAAAAATATTTAACCTACTTATATACACCAAAAAATGTGATTTATAATATATTTATAGTATATTCTTATTCAAACATTTTTGGCTGAACTTCTATTTAGATTTTGAAGACCCGGATCACATGCTTTAAAATATCTGTATTATAGATTTCATCTTTTTGAGAAGTACAGCAATCTTCACCGGTCAGAAAAGAAGAATTTGATTTGAAAAACGTACTAAATTATTTGCACTTCACCTTAAATACTTAGATTAATGGAACGGAATGTGAAAAACAGCAGATACCTGCTATGCCAAGGTAGTGGATTTGGACATCACGGACTGATAGAAATCTCTTTCTTTTGAAGTTGCACCGTAGCTGACAACTCCCAAATATTACTATATACGTGTACTCATATTCACTTCGTTGTGTGACATATTTTAGTTCTACAGGTACAGTATACTCAGCAAAAAAGGGTGTTAATTTAAATTATGCTCTGTGGCCAAGATTTGCTGTTTTCTTTTTTTTTTTCTTTTTTTTTGTGTGTTTGGGGGGGTGTCTCTGCTAGTCGTGGGAGGTACCCAGCGCTGCTCCTGAGAGCCGCCACTGGATTTGAACCGCCAAGCCGCCGCAGTCCCACACTCAACCACTTACTCCACCGGGGCTCAGCCCTCACTGTTTTCTTAAGCACTGTTTAGTCATATTTCTTTTCAATCAGTAAAAATGAAAATTCCTTCTATTCTAATCGAGAAAGATTTTCTATATATGTATATTGTACAGTACTTTGAATCTGAACCAATTTTATGACAACTGTTAACTCCATGTATATGTATATATGTGTGTTTATGTAAATTATATATAACAGTCATTTATAAATATATTGGCACAAAGACATGAACATCTTTGACAGAAATATCAAAACGTGAAGTTATTATTTCTGGAACTGCCTGCTATACAAATCTATAAATATCTGAATATGGTATATTCTGCCTGCTTCTTATAACTTAAATTGATTAAACATATAATCCAGGTGTTTTACTAAGAAATGTCTAATGGAATATGAGTGTCAATACAAAGAAAGAATAAGTAGTTGGAAACATGACCTTGGTCATAGAAATGAAATTAGATATCAGATATATGTTTTTTCAAAACATAAATGATAACTATATCCATGGGTCTCAGCTGTTAAAATACAAATATAAAACAAAATTCATTACATCTTTAGGAAGAGACCATGGAGCAACTGAGTATTATCAACCAAAACAAAGCAACATATGTGGTATGCATCAATATGCATGATGGGCAAGTTTAGATTTCAGATGAAGAAAATGAAAACAAGTTTACAGGGCCAAAATCCTATCTAGAGCATGTCACAGCTGCAAATAGTGACCATGTCAGGAAGAGATCTGATGCACTGATCACAGATAATCTCATGGTTTGAAGGACAGAGGTGAGAACATAATGAATAACAAAAATTGTTTTAAAAAATTAAAACCAAAATACCCAAATGTGTATCACAAGTGACTCAGAAGCTTACTATTGAATTTAAGGTAGCTAAAGTGAATGAAGAAAATTATGAAACTAAAAAAAGGAACAAGCAGCTAAAAAAGACAAAGTGCGGCTTACCATGCAATGAGCAAAGAAATGGTGTTACAGGGAACAACATACTCAGTATACTGCAGTTTGAAAGAACTGAAGGGAAAAATCCAAGGCCTCAATTGTCATATTTTGATATGGGCAAAATATTGAATGATGTGAGAAGAAGTATCAAAGGGGATGGCAAGGACATTCAATCTGTTGAAGAAGTAACATGTGATGGAAAGTCAATGCTATCGAAGGAAGTCGTCAAAGTTGTATTGAAGGCATAAGCAGAAAACATAGATACAAGAATTGTTAGATTAACAATTGAGATATCTCTGTGAAATTATAGTGCTCTGCAAACACTTGTTGATGCAAAGAAATTGGGGTGTTAATTGACTAACCCACTAGCAGAGATTCATATTGGAGTCGACTCCAAAAGAAAAGTGACCTACAAAATGTGGAAATTATGTTTAAATATCACTAATATCACATGCAAGTCTTTTATTAAAGAAAGTTCAAAAACAAATACAGTAGCACATTGAGAAGCAGCTGAAAGAGATTCAAAGCTGATTCAAAATAAGGCTTGAAAAGATGGATGATTGTTGATTTAAGGTGCAATTTATAATTTATTAAGGGTTCTTGAGGGGACATGGTGACAAAGGAGCTAATATCAAGGGCCCAAGTAGAAAGAAAATGTTTTTAAAATGATTATGGCAACATATATACAAATGTACTTGGCACAATGGATGGATGAATGGATTGTGATAGGAGTTATAAGACCTCCAATACAAATATTTAATGAAAAACTGAATTTTGACTGAGAGTAACATATAGGAGAAAAAATATTGTTTTTTATTGATCATGAAATGCCATTTTATTTCAAGGATAACAAACTATTGATAATAATATGAAAATTGGGAATTCCAGATCACTTAATTATGCTCACGTAGAAACTATACCACCTAAACCAAGGGCAGCCATCCCAACCAAACAAGGGTGCCATATATCATTTAAAAGCAGAAAAGGTGTACATTAGGCTTTTCCCTGCACTATACTATTCAATCTGTATGCTAGAAAAATAAGCAGAGGAGCTGAAATACAATGAGGAGTCAGGATTGCAGGAGAGCTTATGCACAAACTCATATACGAAGCGAGGAGCACTGGTGTTGCTTATGGACTGGGCTGTGATACAAGTTTGGCAGTTCAAAACCACCAGCGGGTCCACAGAAGAAAGATGGGGTTTTCTAATTTTGTAGACCATTTCAGTCTTAGAATACTCCCAGTGGCAGCCCGACCCTGTCCTACAGTCTAAGATTCAGCAATCACTCAAAGGCTGTGAGTTTCATATGGCAAAAACATAACCATGCTCACTGAGAGGCAAAAGGGCTGGTGCACTGTCTGATGACAACCTCAAATTAGGACAATTATACCCTTCAGAATGGATAGAGACTCATTATATAGAAGATTCTCACAATTGGGCTGGTGGACATCATGAGAAACAAAGAGAAGCTTGAAACTGTCAAAGAATTATTTCCCCTTGGATTCACCATCATTGCTCACAGAAACAAAAGTCACATTTAGTTTGAAAGTGAAGAAGAGAAGAAGGAAAAAAGCAAAACAAGTGACCAAAGCAAATACACAGTCATAAGTAGATCCCATCTGAATATCGAGAACAGATCAGGAAGATATTTGATATATTGAACAATAATATTAGAATGCAGGATCAGCTGTGGGGTGGCATCATGATATAACACATAAAGATAGCAAGAGATCTTTGAAATATGGGAAAAAAAGAAAAGAGCACAGTGAATAGAAGAGCAAATGCAGAGACTTACCCTTTATCAGGAAGTGCCCAAAGTGATAGACTACAGAGCTGAAATGAACATTTGAAAGAGCAGCTCAAGAACAGAGTTTCAAATATTACAACCAAACGTGGCAAGACTTCGTGAGAAAGTAAAATGAAAGAACCCAATCTAGCTATCTTAATATGAGAGACAAAAGAAAATATTCAAGGCTCAAGTTTCAATCATTAAAATAGTCTGTCAGCAACACATTGATCAATGATGGAAGTATATCCAAAAAGATGGAAAGAACACAGTACTATAATTTTACTTCTGTATGGTATTAGTGGTCTTGTTTGATGGCACATACATTTATTTTTTTATTTTTCTCACATGTCTATGATTGTAAAATTTCTGTTAAAAACCATTGTTAATATTCTTTCTTATTATAATATTTGAAATAGACCTTAAAAATCATCAAGGTGATGCAGATTTTGATATGTGTGGATGCATAAGTATGAATATTTTGCAATGTTTGTATAATGTATAGACTTGAAGAATATGATTTTTTAAATTTGTGTCACAAATTGTATTTGTTAACTCTAAAGGTACTCCTGTTAATCTGCTCATCATATCATGTTGGTTGGTTTGCATATTGCTGTGATCTTGAAAGGTATGGCCCTGCAATTTCAATCAGAGCAGTTCCTCCATGGTGAACATACCTCAGCACAGATTCTCAAATAAAAATTGAGTTGGAAGAACAAAGAATCAGTGTACTTCTGAAAACATTGTCACTGAAATCCTTGTGAGCAACACAGAACATTGGCAGCTGTTCTGCCAGGAGATGAATCCCTCGTATTGGAAGGCATTCAATGTAGGACTGGAACAGCGGCCTCACCAAAATAGTGTCAACCTGAAGGATGGTGATGGAATAAAGCTTTCCAACCTTTACTTGCTTGGGGCATACATCATATGGAAAAGCAAAAGCTACAAACATCCATTCATCCTTGGAATATGGAATGTATAAAAATGAATCAGAGAAAATTAGATGTCAAAAAAATTGGAGGGGACACAGAGAGATTGATGACCTACATGGTAGTGAGGTGTAATTGACTGTAATGACCAATAATGTGGTTTGCTATATTTGGATGGCAAATTAAGAGGAATGCCCTCACATTCATCTTCAAAAAGCACATTTCAAGATCTGTCTTTAAATATAATGTTGTCTGTGGTAGGAATATAGGCCTATACTTACATTGAATTCCACTAAGCAGAACTATTGTTTAGATCTATCTTGGATGGAAAACAGCCAGAATGCTCCTTAGAGGCAATAATGGTGAAACTTCATCTCATGGCTCTGGATCTGTTGTCAGCAGGAGAAACCAGTGCCTTAGTAAAGCAACGTGAGAGCAGAAATGATGAACACTGTCAATGATGTTGATTGACAAAATGGGCTCAAGTATGCCAACAGTTGAGAGAATAAAGGTGGGCAGAGTTTTCTTCCGCTATTCATAGGGTCCCCATGAATCAGACCCAACTCCTTGGCACCTAACAACAGCAAGAACAACAACAGCAGCAGTAGTATTCAAATTTACACACAAAAAACTAAAGGCAGTGATGAGTAAATTGAAGAATTCTACAAGCTTCATCCATCTGAAATCAATAAAGCACACAATGGTGATGCATCTGTAATTACTGATGGTTGGATTGCAAAAAATGAAAACAAGAAGTAACAGTGTTTGGAAACTATGGCACTAGTAGTACAAACAGAGATGGAGACAGTATGATTAAATTTTGCAAGACCTGGAGCACCTTGATTTAAAATGTCTCTTTTTTTGAAACATAAATATGAACTGGGTACATGAACAGGGCCAGGGGGTTGTACAGGAATCAAATTGACAACATCTGTGGAAATAGTTGCTGAAGGTGTTCAATATTTTCAGTCAATACAAGGCAAAGACCCGAATATGGAATCAACCATCCATTGTTTTAAACCAAGTTCAGCTAAAATTTGGATAGCATGGAAAGAGACCATTAGAATAAAAATACATCTGTGTGTATATTTCACATGAATTTAGATATCATCTCATGAATTCATTAGATACATTCTACACTTGTGATCTGATGAGATGTGATATTAAATAAAGAGCATCACACATGCAGAAACAAGGGGCCATTATAATAAATGGAAGAAGAGAATTTTGAGAATATGCTTGGTAAAATGGAAGGCCAGTGGAAAAGAGGAAGACCCTCAATGATATCCATTGACACCAATGAATTCAAATGTAACAATAATTTTGTGGATTGAAGAAGACCAGGGTATAAGCTATTCTGTAGTTAATATTGTGGCTATGAGTGAATACTATCTTGGAAGTACCTAAAACCAGTATAAGAATATTTTTAATAAAGATATTTTAGTATCTTTACCAACTTTAATTTATTTGCTTAGAGTTCTTTGTATTAGGTATGAATATCATGGTCTAACTTATATCCTGAGCTCTTGTGATGTTGCAATTAAATCTCACTTGTGAGAATTAGAGAGGTTTTCAGATTCTGTTTTTTCTCCCCCAGAGGTTTTCAGATTCTAACTACAATATCTGAATATACAATCAAGTAGACTTATATTAAAGGCAGTGTTAAGAAAAGGCTCTGACTATGAGTCTGCATTCTTTGAGTACTATCTCAAAATAAAATTCATGAGAATTTGATGAAATCTGAAGAAAACAGCTATTATGTTAAAACTGGCAATAGCCTTTTATAGCTTTTTATACGTTATGACTGCTCTGTTCTCTACAGTGTATCTATGAAGTGCAGAAGAAGTTCACAGCAGATGATTATACTAAGGCACAAAAGCTATTGGAGTGTGAGATAATCTTCAGAGCTGAGAATTAGTGTCTCAGGCAACCAAGCGGGAAATCAATGGGGTTATTCCTTCAGTAAAGTTTAACACCTTAGGTCCACATGAAGCAATCATTCTTTATTCCTGCCCTTATTCATACTTTTGACCATTTGGCTACATGTTAATAAATGGTTTTTGCTTTTGTCTTTTATTCGCCGATGCTGCTGAGATATGTGAAACGTACTTTCCCAAAATTGAGCATGTAGAATATTTAGTCAGAATCATGTGTGATGTAGCTTTGAACACTGTAAATTCTATGCCAATTTTTAAAAAAGCAAACTATATATAGAGAGAATAAAATCAGGCTTAGAATTTGTGATTTGGTGTAATTTTACCTTGATGCAAACTCTAGTAAATAGCACCACATCCATAATTAAGAAACATGTCCAGTATAGTTAAATTCTGCACTTAAAGTAAGTTTGATTTAAACTAAATATCTATGTACCTTGACCATGTTCAAAAAGTTTAATCCCACTATTTACTATAACTTCTACTATATAGAATGAACTGCACTATTTTACAAATAAATGTGGCATCCATATTTATATAAGCATAGTTTATATAATTAAATTGTATATATACATATACATGAAAGAGTCCTAGAGATGCAGTTCATTATATATTGGCTGATAACTGTGAAGTCAACATTTTAAACATACCCGCCAGCCACTCCGCTGAAGAGAGATGAGGTTTCTTCTCCTGTAAATATTTACAATCTTTAGCGCCACTTTGAGTTGAAAGTGACTTGACAGCAGTGGAATCATACTTGTGTGTGTGTGTGCAATACACACATACACATATAACTTTCTCATCCTCTTTATTCCTCCAAACAAATCAAGAAACCATTCCAGTGATATATTTTCAGGAACATATTAATAAATGAGCATTATATATATTTATAGATTAATTAAATAACTTGTAAATTAGAATGGATAGAAGTCATCTGAAAGAAATTAAAATAGGGAAGCCTAAGAGTAAAGCATTATATAGCAAATCTATGGATTAATACACTAATAAAATTTACCATATCTAAAATTTTAATTGTTTTATTGGCATATACTTCACTAAACATACAATTCAATAGTCAATCACTTAAAAAGAGTTATGCAATCGGTATGACAATCAATTTCATAATTTTTCTTCTTCCTTGTACTTATTATTGTTAACTCCCCAATGCCCCTTGACTTCACTGCCATCCTCCTAAATAATTAGTAATAAAGTTACTATCTCTCTAGGTTTACTCAGATTGAATTTCATCTACAGAAACTCACTTCCACTGAGCGATTCCAACTCCTGGAAACTGAATATGATGTGACAGAACTGTCCCGTGGGTGTCTGAGAAAGTGTGAGTGAGAAGCCTCCTCTTCCTCCTGTGCAGTGGCTAGTGGCTGTGATCGGACACTGGTTAGCAGAGCAACATATAACCACTAAGCCAACACAGTAAGGTTAAAACAAGTGCCCAGTCAAATCAGAAGCTCCCTGGTTAAGGTAGAGAGTTCAACTCAGAAGACAATGGGTATTTCTACTTTAAAAAGTCTAAATTGGTATGCTTGCCAAAAATCCAAGCTAAACTCAGAAGATTGCATAGAAAAAAGAATATCGGGCTGAACCCCTGGGGCGTAGCGGCTCAGTGCAAGACTGCATACTACAGGGTTGGCAGTTAAATCCAGCAGCAGCTCTCCAGGAGTAAAGGTGGGTCTCCTACTTTCACCAGGGGGCAGTGATGCCCACAAAAAAAAGAGAAAAATATCACTGGGGACTTCAGATTGATTTTGGTTAAAATAAGATAATAAAATAATTCTAGTATCAAGTATAAGACATATTTATCTTTTATTGACTACGCAGAGGCAATTAACTATGTGAAATAAATATGGGTAACATTTATACTTAATTATTCTTGTGGGCACTTAATTGTGCTCATGTGGAGCCTATGCATAGACCAAGAGTCAGTCATTTGAACAAAATGAGGGAATACTGAATAATTAAAAATCAGAGCTTTGGACTGAGCCCGGTGGCGTAGTGGTTGTCCGCGGGACTGCGGCCCACTGGGTTGGAGGTTCAAATCCAGCAGCAAGCCTGGACCTCCTACTCCCACCACCAGAGGGCAGTGATGCCCCAAAAATCAACTCTCCCAAAAAAGTAAGAGTTATATAATTTAACATATTTACTTTATTTATTTATTCTAGCATCAATCTCTATGCTAAGCAAATGATCTGAGAAGCTGGGCAGAAGAAAGGAACACTAAGAACATATCCATATATATGACATATACAAAATAATAAAAATATGTTATCTATAATATATTAACATAAGACCCCAGAGTCCAAACATGACCTTGAATACAGTCCACCTGAAATCTGAGACCATCTCAAAAACAGATCGGATGGTTTGAACATAAAGCACAACAGACGACGAGCTATGGCACACCGTCATCTGCACCATGCAAGAAAGCGCAAAAGGTGATTAAGAAGAGAGAAAGAAAACAAAGAGCGAAGTGGGGGTCAGAAGGCTTTCTGAACATGTCTGCATGTTTCTGAAACTTACAAGGTTCTTTCTTGTACAGTATCTAAGGCAAATGGAAGAATTCTACTCACCTACAATTATAAATATCTGAAAGAACAGATATTCGGCTTTGCCACCAGTAGCAAAATAAACCAGAAAAGTTGTGACCTGAGAAACTTGAAGAACTATATTTAAGTCCTTTTCTCAGGATTCTCAGCAAAACATGTTTCCTGCTATGCAATCTGCCCCAGTATTACATCTGCGACCAAGGCTCTCAGAATTATGTATGTCCTCCATTAAGAAAATCAACTAAGCTCTGCATGCCCCGTGTTTTTTGTTTTATTTCTGTTTTTGCTTTTGAGTGGTAATTTAGCTTTATTTATTTTTCCTCCTTCAGCTGGCTGTAATTGGCAGCTGCTGTTTTCTCGTGCACACTGTCACCTGGTACCCTGAGCTGCCTCTTTCTTGTAAAGATGTGCTTTGTGTGTCCTCATCCGGTTAAACAAACCTCTTTCAAAGACTGGCTTTAGAATTAAAGGCCAACAGTACTGGCTTTGGGGGAACCACACGTTCTACTGAAATTATTTAGAAGATATTTTCATAATAAATGTTGTCAGCATTATTCCGACTTAATTCAAATATCATTAAATGATTTAAAAATAATGACCTGGGTGACATTAAATCCAGCATTATACAACCTAACTACTATGCATCAAAATTCTGAGGGGATAATGCTTTTTTTCTTTTTTTCTAACCTTAACCCTAACCCTAGGGGATAAGCTTTTAAGAGCAAGAGGCATACTATATGCCTTTGTTGTTGTAAACTGCCATGTAGGCAGCTCCAACATGACCCTTAGTGGCCTTATGCACAAGACAATAGAACCCAGCCCGGTCCTGCATCTTCCCCACAATTGTGACAACATGTGGGCCCAGTTTGGGCGCCATGGCTTCAGTTCATCCGCGGAGGACACACCATATAGGGCTGGTATAAAGATTCCAATGGAAACATGGATCAAAGCAAACTGAGACTAGTTGAGGATGTAAGCAAATGACATAGGAGTGCCAGAAAGGGGAAGACACTCTTGCAACATCGAATGGGGAAGTGAGAGAGGCCTTGACTGGGTCAAATGGAAAGTCAAATCTTAGACATGTCAAAGGCTGCAAAAAGTCTGAAACAGACGCAATTGGTATTAGGAAATCTGACTTCATACTTAATAATTTAAATATACTAAGATAAATATAACCGTATGCTAACGTAAAGCAAAATTTTTTCCAAGAAAAAATAAAATAAACTATCTACCCTCAAAAACTATATGACTCATAGAAAGGTGATTTTAATTTCCAGGATGAATATGTACATATAAATATAAGGGGGGAAATCAGGAGTAGCAGGAGTTTCAAGCCACTGACCTTGAAGTTATTAGCCTGATATGTAGCCCATGGGCTAATAAGACTGCTTCTTTTTCTGTAGATACTACAAATTTGATCCTATTATACCCTATTTGGCAAAGCTCATGTATATATATCGTTGGAGGAAAAAACACTTGTAATGAGGAAGTTGTTTGTCTTGCAAAATG
The DNA here is from genome assembly GCA_004026705.1 of Nesogale talazaci. NCBI lineage: Eukaryota > Metazoa > Chordata > Mammalia > Afrosoricida > Tenrecidae > Nesogale > Nesogale talazaci. The sequence goes on along the minus strand of PVJH01008144.1, from coordinate 38,378 downwards.
TTAGCATGTTGGATGCAGCTTTTTTTTTATCTTTCCTAACCCATGTTTTGCAGCTACTGATCTTTCCTCAAATTGCACATAATTGTCAATGCATTTTTATTGCATTTTCAATCAAATCTATGAACATCATCAAAGATGATATTAGCAATTAGAAATACACCTTTGTTGTATTTTTTTTTACAGTTTCAGACTGGAGGCATTGGTATGATTCATCATATTTTGTCACCCCTACTTTGAGTGGTTATTTCATGAATTTGAATAACAGTTACATTTACTGGACTTCCTTGTAGACATAATAGATATTTTTCTCTCACAGAGAACATTGTACTTCAGCATAGATTTTGATATGTTTCTTTTGACAGTGAAGGCGATACCACTTCTCTTGCATTAGTCATATCTGGTGACTATATGGTGGTCCAACACAAAGTAGCTAATATCTGTTGATTGAAGTTCAGTAATATCTAAGGTATTCATCTGTATTCATTGGGGGGGTCTTCAATGCCCCCTGGTGGGAGTGAGAGGCCCAGCCTTGCTCCTGGAGAGCTGCTGCTGGATTTGAACCGCCAATCCTGTGGCCACAGTCCCGCATACAACCACTATGCCACTGGGGCTCAGCCCTCTGTATTCATTTTTATATTGTTATTCATGACTTTCCACTTTCCTTCATTTATACTTCCTGTATTCTGTGTTCTAATTATTCTGAGTTTGAAGCTGTTTATGTTTATCTTCAATTTTGCCTCTTCAGCAAAGGAAGACTCCAATAGTTTGATCCCATCCAACTCCCTGAGGTGAACTTTCCATCGAGGAGACAGCTTCTCATTAATCATATTTTGAGTGTCTGCTAATGTGTGGGGTACATCTTTCACAATCATAAATCAAAGTGTTCCTCTGTATTGCATAAGGTTTTCAGTGACTAATCTTTCAGAAATGGACTACCTATCCCTCGTCCCACTCAAGACTTAGTCTGGATAAACACATGAAAAGTGTTTATCATGGATGACCCCTCTGACATTTTTAGTACAGTGGCATAATTTTCAGCATAATAAGAAATGAAAGTTATTACAGTATGACAACCAGAGCAGTTGTGGACTAGGATGCAACACAAAATTATTTTGACACCATTTGGGGGAAAATTTTTAAAACAGAAATGAGCTGTCTCCTGATTAACTCAATGCAGATAGTTCTCTAATCAAGCATTTATAAACATATATGTATGTACAGATAGATATTCCATAATGCCCAAGACAATTCACTTGTAAATTGTAACAAACTAGCATGTATTCAATGTACCCTTTCTAGAAAAACTTTTAAAGGGACAGTTTGATATGAAAGGATAAAAAATGTTGTGTCATATATTGACATATATTGAGTGTAATATATTGAGATTAACAAAATGATAAATATATAAACAAATTCTAGATACATATTACCACACTAATAATTAACAACCACTAATTAGTCTTGCAAATATTTTAGATTCCATAGATATAACTAATATATTTATATATAAAATATATAAATTCAAATTTTATTTAAGAAATATGACACCATTTCTGCTATCTTTAATTATGATTCACTGTTTCAGACAGTTCATTCGAGAAAAATACTGTCTCAACAAGTGTCATAAACTCATTTGAAAAAATCCTGTTTTTATTGTGTAATACAATTAGATTAATTTCTTCCACTTATGATATATATATCATATATATATCATAAGAAAAGGCCAGCATTGTACATACTATAAAATAACAAGGAACATAAGTTTTGAAGACAATATAAGACTATCCCCATGCACATTAATATTAAAACATACTCTAGAATTAGTATGGAGTAAATTAAGACAACTGAATCAGTCATTTTATCAGAAGATTTCATTGTGTGCCTAAAGACAATTCAGAAAATGAACCAATATGTGTGAAATAAAAAGAGAATGTATTGAGATGGATGGTAACAAAATGAATAGATAGCACAAATAAACTTCATATTTAAAGCTATTATTTATACATTCCAAGTAAGCTAATATCCTCTACTAGAACATGGTAACCTACAGAGCTCACACAAATCACTAAGAACTTAGATATATTGCATATTACAACATAAGAGGGGGTGTCTCCCCCCAAAATGCAAAAAACTCCAGAGGGCAAATCTTTTATAGTATCTATTTTTTTTCCCAAAAGGTCCTGGAATGGTTCTTTTTGGTCACAGTGAGTTTTTTTTTTTGAAGCCGTTTCACTCAAATCACTTGTTTTGTGATGAATGATATAAGAGAATAGTGTGCAGCTGTGATATTTTGTTTCTTGCTTTGGAAAAATTCTTCAGAAACTTCTATGATGCCGAACACTGCTTATTATGACAGCACAATGGGAAAAACTCTAGTTGTAGGAGTGGGTTTCCTTTTTTCAAAAAAGGTGAAATGTTGGTTGATAACAATCTTTGTTTTTAACATCCTTCAATTTCCTGATCAGATGAAAATGTACACTCATGCTTCATTTGGATTTCATTCCATCTCATCATACTGTTAATCTAGCTTTCTAATTAGAGGTTGTGAAAAGATAGTATAATAGTGGATAAATACAAAAAATCCTGATTTGTAGCACACAGGGGACTGGCTTTGCTATCACAACCATGCACCTGCTCATGCGTCCATCTGAGTGTGTCAGTTGGGCAAAGAACAGCATGCCTTTCTTGCCCGCTCACCCTGCTCAGCTGACCTCATTCTGGGTGACTTCTTTGTGGTTCTGCAAAAGAAGTGGGACATGAAGCACAGTGATTTGGAGGTGTAAAAGGCATAGGATAAACTCAACGGAGGATCTGTCAGCCATCCAAACAGTTAAGTGTGAAAAATATTTCCAAGAACGAATTGGATTTGACAAATGTATTATATATAATGGAGAGTACTTTGAAGGTGATAAGGTTGCTTTGTTAAAATATTTAAGAACATGGCTTGGAAAAAAATTCCATTGGGAGTACACCCTCATACTTATAAATTTAAATTCAGGGTTTTGTTCTTGAGTACAATAATTATAATTTTATGTCAATTACCTAGGAATTCTGGCTAAACAGTAAAGGTGGAGTCAAAACTTTTTGGGGAGACATGACCTTCTTATAAGCTGTGACCTTGGAGTCCACTAGCTTCACCTCTCCCCCATTTCACCTTCCTCTTTGCTTATTACCCAAAGAGCTGCTGGATCCCGCTCATGTTCCCACTGAACTTGGATCGAAAGGATTCTGCACCCACCATGCTGTAATCTTCCAATACAGACCAGTATCTGATTTATGAACTTGATTTGGACTGAGGTGAGATATTTTCTTTATATATAATTACTTCTTGATATAAATCTCTTTCTTGTGCCTATGTGTAACTGTCACTGGTTTATTTCTCTATTCAATACAGCATAACATAATAACTATGGTTAAAACTTAAAAAATCTGCTTAAGTTAAATAGAAAGGAACTCTTTGAATAAAGTGCATCCAGATGGTATTAATATTGAAATATATGTACAGGTAACAGAGTTAGGAACCAAAACTGTTAGCTCACACCAAGAAGTAAATGGCACACTTTACAGTCTTTACAGAAAATTGTTAGACCACAAACTGATGGCAGCACTATATTTTCAATTTGTCTCAATTGAATAAAGCAGCAGCTCTTAACCTATGGATCACGACCCCTTTGTGGGTCAAACAACCCTTTCACAGGGGTTCCCCAATTCGTAACAGTAACAAAATTGCAATTATGAAGTAGCAACAAAAATAATTTTATGGTTGGAAGGTCACCAAAACATGAGGAGCTGTTCTAAAGGGTTGCAGCATTAGGAAGATTGAGAACCACTGGAATAAGAGAATTATCACACCTATACAATTTACCATTGTAACTACTATATATGCATGTGGGTGTGTATATGTGTGTATATATATATGTGTGCAAGTATATGGTTGCACACATCCATTTATGGGCTTCAGAAGCTGATAGAAAAATGGAAGTAAAGGACATAGATGTGTATATATATATATATATATATATATATCCACATTTCAATTGCGTTCTGAGCTCGAGATTCAAAATAAATGCAACAATTCATGATGAGCATAATATTTATCTTTTAAAATCCCTTCCAATTTGATAACAAAAAATTGGTGACTTTTAAAAAAACAGAAAGTTGTAGCTGAATCATTAAAAGTTAACATCAACTGAGAATACTGTTTAGTCCTTAATATCAGAACTTAGCACCCTTTATGGCAGTTGCTATTGGGTATTATAAGTCAGTGGTGACTCTCGGTATTATTGTTTGGTGCCATAAATTGACTCCCACTTAGTGTGACTTAGTAGAACATTATGAAACATTGCTTGGTTGAGCACCATTATTATAGATGTTGCTTTAACTGAGCCATTATTACACCGGCTGTGTCCATACAGCTCACCAAGGTTTTCTTCTTTTTTTTACTGACTATACTTGGCTGTGTCTCCTTTCAGCAACCATCTCTCCTAAGGGAATGTAGAAATACATACGATGAAGTCTTATCATGCTTATTTCTAAGGAGTGTGTTGCCTAGAGCACCCCCTGGACAGATTAGCTTATTCTCTTGCACCCCATAGTATTTTCAGTATTCTTCACAAACATAGCCAGTCAATTCCATCTATTCTTTCACAGACCTCTTTAGTCACTGCAGAATTTCATAGTAAGTTCCAGTCTAGATGTTTTGATTATCATCAGAAAATTCTCAAGTCTCCTGAATTTCAGTAAGCAAGGTTGATATCAGTATGCTTTAGGTTATTCATGATTTTCTTCATGGAGATCAGCTTCTAGGATCATTTTGCTCAGCATACAGATTGAATGAGTATGGTGATATGATACAACCTGCCTTTCCTCAATTTTCCTAAGTTTAAGACTCTATACTGGTTGGGCAGTGATATGCATGGTCAGAATTTCGAGACCATCAGCTGCTCCATCGGTAAAAGAGGGGCTTTCACCTCCTAGAATCAGGGACAGTCTCAGGCACCTACAGTGCGGTCGCTAGGGGTCGGCATTTGCCAAAAGTCAATGAGTTTGTGAGAGTTGTTATCCCCTAGTTTTAATAATTGTCTTTTGGTCTAAGTATATTTTCAGTATGATCATGTTGATAACTCCTTGAAATATCATTTCTCTGTCTTATTATCTGGACAGTCAAATGACTTTGAATACTCAGTAAAGACTGTGATATTCTCTGCTTCCAGCCAAGAAACACTTGCTGTCAACCAAGATATTCACCCTTTCATCTCCTTTCTTAATCTGCTTTGAAATTTTGGCAGTTTCACTCTGATATACAGCTGCAGCAGATTATGTGTTATGCTTAACAAGATTCTATAATAATTAAACTATTCAATAATTTATGCATCAACTCAGTCATTTTTTCTTTGGAATGGGCACAACTATAGATATTTCTGTGTTGGTTAGACAAATAATTTTCCTCAAATTGTCATAATTTAGGTGAGGAAGTACTTAAGAAGGGGTGTCAGGTCACGGAACATTTTCAGGAGCCATGTTTTACTCAAATACCTTTCATAAAATTGGTACTTATTTTATAATCTTCACTTTTGTATCATCTGCCACCTCTGACATACTTGGATGTCAACCAATTCTTTTCTGGCTCATAGTGACCTCATCTATAATGGAAACAAAATAACAAACACCAGGTAGTTCTGAGCCATTCTCAAAGAAGTAGATCAGTTTCAGTGCTGTGTCAATCAATGTACTGAGACGTCTTATTTTATGCTGGACATCTACTTCATCATGGTTACAACATGCCTCAAGGGACTAATCCCTCCTTAAGCTGCATCCCAAGGAAGCCAGATGACATCTTGGCCTCCTCAACTCTTAGGAGCCTGTCTGGACTTCCTACAGGAAGTATGTTTCTTCTCATTCAGAGATTATACAATATTATTGCAACAACATTATAGCTTAAAGACATCAATTATAGCTTTCACATGCATGTGAGATTTTTGAAAATACCCTGCCTTGGCGGAAGCATAAGTTCAAATGTTTTGTTGTATATGAAAATATTTCTAATTTGGTGCATTGTGATGATTTTTGCTTTCTAGCTTTGTCAGAATGCGCATTCAGCTGCCTTTACTTTTAGGAAGCAGGAATGTGCTCTCTACCTTTAGTGTGTTGTTAACAAATCTTCAACTTTGCTTCATGTAAGCAAGCTCCTTGGATTATTTCCTCAGCATACATATTGACTATCCATTCGGATTAAAATATCTCCCTCTTCTCTTCAAATAACTGCCTTCTCATTACTTAACAGACTTCATTTGATCACAGATGAACTGTTCTTAAAGCACAGTTTTAAAATGCTATCCATTCTTTAAAAATGGAGGATGCATCACCAGGATGTAGGCCTTTGGGTAATCAATAATATGCTGCTAAATATACTACCAGTATTCTCTGATGTCATAAAAATCCATCTAACATTGATTGATTTAAAAACCCCACTTCATGTCCTCCTCTGAATCAAGTTTTAATTCAGTTTCCATTGATGTATGACCTCATTTATTCATATTTAGTAATATTTAGTTTGCATATGGTAATTATAATTCACAGTAATTTCTTCATTCTCTCCAATTGTTTATTTTTCATGGGATTATGGCTGTATCTCTTACATTTAATTATCCAGGTAGAAATATTCCAATTTTCTTGGCATAAACCACTTTCTGGATTTCATCATCTGATGAAACATTTTGAGTGGAATTTCACCTGTTCCTTAAGAGTTGTTCCTTTTTTAATTGCCAAATTGAAGCTTAGCCATCTTCCTTCAGTGTTGTTAGTACTTCAAATGATTCAACAAACACCAACCACTTATTTTGGCTAAAAGATCAGTGTGTTTCATCCATTTTATAACTTTTTTGGGTTGCATGATAGTATTGGAAAAAAATCTTTTTAACCCAGTCCTGTTGAGAAATGTTCATTGAAGTATCTCCAATAAGGCTGCTGTTTGCGTCTTTTGGTTTTTTAATGTCTTGTTCATCATACAGATTTATTAATCATGGTCAAGTGATAGATCCTTTTCAGGAAATGATAAATCATTTCTGATTTTAAACTATGGAGCATCTCTTTATTTTTTTTTATCATTTTATTGTGGGTTCTTACAACTTTTATCACAATCTGTATATACATTCATTGTATGCAATGCACATTTGTACATTTGTTGCCACTATCCTTCTCAAAATATCTTCTTTCTACTTAAGCTCTTGGTATTAGCTCCTCATTTTTTCACTCCCTCCCTGCTCTCCCCTCCCTCATGGGCCCTTGATAATTTATAAATTATGATTATTTTGTCACATTATACACTGCCTGATGTCTCTGCTTGCCCACTGCACTGTACCCCAGGAGGGAGCTTATATGCAGATCCTTCAAATCAGTTCTCACTTTCTACTCCACTTTCCTTCCACCCTCCAGGTATCGCCCCTCTCACCACTGGCTCTAGAGAGAGTATCTGTCCTGGATTCCCCATGTTTCCGGTTCCTATCAGTAAGAGTGTACATCCTTTGGTATAACTGGATTTCTAAGGCAGAATTCAGATCATGATAGTGGGAGGGAGGAAGCATTTAAGAGCCAGAGGAAAGTTGCATTGTTATGTTGCTACTCTGCACCCTGACTGGCTTGTTTCCTCCCCATGACACATCTGTAAGGGAACGTCATGTCGCTTTACCTGGAGATAGACTATGGGTCCCCAATCTGCACTCCCCCTCATTTACAATGGCATAATTATCAGTTTTTTGATACTTTATCCCTTTGATAGCTCATGGTCACACAGGCTTGTGTGCTTCTTCCATGTGGACTTTGTTGGTTCTCAGATAGATAGCGGTTTGTCTATCTTCAAGCCTTTAAGACCCCAGATGCTATATCTTTTGATAGATGGACATCTTCATCTTTCTTCCCCACATTTACTTGTGCACACATTTGTCTTCAGTGATCACATCAGGAAGGTAGGCACTGAATGATATAATTTTTGTTCTTTGATGACTGCTAACTGATTCCATTGACTCCTCATGGTCACACAGGCTGGTGTGCTCCTTCCATGTGGGTTTGTTGCTTCTGAGCTAGATGGCCACTCATTTATTTTCAAGCCTTTAAGATCCCAGATGCTATATCATTGATAGCCAGGGACCATCAGCTTTCTTCACCACTTTTGTTTGTGCACACATTCGTCTTCAGTGATTGTGTCAGAAAGATGAGCATTAAGGAATGCCAATTTAATAGAACAAAGTGTTCTTGCATTAAGGAAGTACTTGAGTGGAGGTCCAATGTCTATTCAATGCCTTAATGCTAACCCTGCAAGTATATGCACAGAGATCTATTATCCCATCATCACATATAAACATATTCATCTATGCTGTGCCTGTATTTAGATGCCCTTTGCCTCCTAGTTCCCTCCTCTTTTTCCTTCTACTCTCCTCTTACCCCACTATCATTCACATCCCCCATTTGAGTTGCAGTGATCTCTTTCCATTACATTACACTGCCTCAATCTCTATTAGGCCAGCTACAACCACCCTGCCACAGACCTTGGGTCATTTGTTGTTCACTTATCCCTGGGATGGATATCACCAACCCCTTACCCCACCACCCCCATACCCCACTTCCCCATATCCCATGCCCCCCGCTCTGAACCATCAGTCCTGTTTTTACCTCCAGACTGTTCCTTCAGCCTATCTTATCTAGATAGAAAACATGTAGAGAAAAACAAGATATTGCAAAATGAGGCAACAAAAGAAAACAAAACAATGACAACAGCAACAACAGCAAAACAATGTCCAGAAAAAAAACATAAATAAGTAAAATGGTGGTAATAATAATAACAAAAGAAAAATCTGTAAATATTTCAAGGTCTGTTCATTGACCTGAAGGAGTGTCACCCTGTTGAATCCGATGGGGTGCCACATTCTGGCCCCAAAGTTTATCCTGGACATTACCTGGGGAACTTCATGCTTTGTCCCTCCTGCTGGTTTGCTGCATTCCCTTGCCTTGATGTGGTGGGTTCAGACCGACTGGGTCGGATCCTAACTCTGCTTCTCCAGAGTTGTTCCCATAGGGCCTTGATACAGTGAAGGGCTCCCAAGTTTCATAATGTGCTGGCCATATGGTCCTTCCTGTACAATGGCTGTTCTGAGTGGGGAGATAGTCCTTGAGGTTCAGTGAGCCAAGATGTACTTCACTCTCTCATACTCCCCCTTCATTTGTTCTCATTTGCTTTGGTCAGTCATGTCTCTCTCGTTGAGCGGTAGCCTCCATTCTTACCTCCAAAGCAAACTCCCTTGGTGGGAGGGGAGTGGTCCCCTTATTTGGGATTGAGGCTGGGCCCTTAGACCCTGCCACTGCCCCCAGGCTCCCTGCCACCATGCTGCATTCATATCCTGGAACACCTGGTTTAAATATGGTTCCTCTTTCCCTGTGTGGAGCATCTCTTTATTCTGTTTGAAAATCTGCTTGCTGTAGGTAAAATATCCACCTAAGAAATAGATACTTTGACATTCTTCTTCATGTTGTTATCCAATATGTGTTTATCCTTACAGTTAAATATCTTTGATCAGGCAATTAAATACAAATAAGTCACACTTACCTAACCCAAGATTGTCTAGTGACATAGTCCCTACAAGTAGTTTTTGCTTTCAACAAAGATTCATGTGAAATAAGCAATGATAATATTTCTTCCATGCACTCTCCTAAGTCTGGCTTGAATTTATGGCATTTCTCTGATAGTACACTACTGTAATCCTTTATGACTTGTCTTCAGTAAAAATTTTCTTGTGTGTAATATTGATATTATTCAATACCTTTTACCTTCTGTTGAAGTACCTTTCTTCTCAATGTGTACAGATAGAGAATTTTTACAATTAGCAAGACAGGTACCTAGTTGTCTATCAGACATCTTGGCATTCAAGAACAAGTTTAAGAATGTCTTCTGACATCTATTTTGTCATTTTCTTTCATTGTCCTTTAGCTGATCTTTCTCATCGTGGAAAGGACCAAATGGAAATTTTCTGGCTGCAGTCCTCAGGAAACAGACTGACACAGTGAGTGGCTAGTGATTTTTTAATTGCTCTCCTTTAGGACAGCATTGAGGATTACAGCCACGGTGCCACCTAGATGAGAAAAAGTGGGATGCAATTACAATGCACATTAATTTTTGCACAATGTACTAACACCTGCATCAATATAATACATTATAAAATATATCATGATGGAACTTTAAAATTATGTTGATAGAACATACAAGATTGGTTTGTATATAATCATGAAATATTTTGATTTTTGAATAGAAATTTGGATTTAAATCTATGTCAATCTTATGGTACTGCATTAATTTAGTATCATGAGGAATGAAATGCAACTTTGTCATAAACAGCTTTGGAAACTATCTTTTGTACCAAAGAGCTCTTGCTACATCTTATATTCTGTCATACAATTAAGAATTATATTTAGTAATTTATGAGTATATACATTTATATTGTATACATATAAAATATCAATGAGATAATTTTATTAACTAATTATATGTAAAAACTACTAAAGGCATCTTATCTATTCACTGAAAAATTACCAAATATTTTTAAAACTTTGCTAAAATATCCATATATATCAACAAAATTGACTTTGAGGTCTAATGCTAAGTCAAATTTTAGGTTTTGGGAAATGAGATTGTGCATAATAGCCATTTTCCACCCTTCTCATTCTGCAAATTGTATCTCAGAGGTACCCTTCACAATAAATCCAAGTAGAGATGTTTTTTTAAGAGGCAATTAGACAGGTCGTTATCACCACAGAAGCACAGTTCTAAGCCAACATTGATTCTTCCAGAATGCTTAAAGCTGGAAACCACAGAGGGGGGAAAAACAGGAAGTACAAGACAATGGTTACACCATTCACATTTCAAGTGGAAAATGAATTTATTTTAAGAATATACAATGTCAAAAAAGCACGATTAACAGAAATCATGAATATTAGCAAAGGGTCTACAACAGCATATTCAGTTGCATCAGGGGCATTTTATAGGTTATAGAAAAAATAAAGCTGCAGAGATGGCATATGGATTTCTGCCATGTGGCATATACACAGGGAACTGCTGCTAACGGTAGACTCCATGAGGTTCAATATTGACTTTGCTTCCTTTGAACTGTTTGACTTTGGGATAATCACCTACATTTTCTGCACCTCAAAATCTTCTTCAATAAAATGGAACAGCACTTGAAACCAAGGGTTGTAGGTTATAAATAAATAGAAAATCATAAAAAGCATAGCTGTATCCATTAAGTATTCTTTAGCAGTGCTAGGATCATTGCTAATTCCAATTTTAGCCACTGTTTCCTCCTTTACAATCATTGTGATAACAAGGGCTAATGCTTCTGAGCAAATATACAACCTTTAGAGGGCTGAGCCCCGGTGGCGTAGTGGTGTGCGCGGGACTGCAGCCCACTGAGATGGAGGTTCAATTCTAGCAGCAGCTCCAGAGGAGCAAAGGCTGGGCCTCCTACTCCCATCACCAACGGACAGTGATGCTCCCCAAAAAACAACAACAACAAAAACAACAACAACAGCAACAAAACCCTTAGAATATTACAATAGACAGATACATAGAAAAAGATTGAAGAGATAAATTATACAAGTACATAATTACTGTTTGTTAATTTCCAAAGTGACTTTTGGAAGCTGTGCTAGTCTGGGTCGACTAGAGAAACAAATCCAGAGGTGCTCAAATATGTATAAGAAAGAACTTTATCCAAGAGCAACTGTACATTTAGAAAACATCCCAGCCCAGTCCAGATCCAGTGCCAAAGTTCGATATTAGCCCATATCACCGAGACCAATCTTTAAACTCCTCTTCAGACTTCAGTCCAGTCCAGATCAAGTCCCTAAGTTCAATATTAGCCCATATGACCGAGGCTGATCTATAAACTCCTCTTCAGACTCTTGAAACGTAGGCAACGATGCTGAATGCAGGAGGATCACAGATCAGTGGATGCAAAGTGGATTCAGTGGCATTTACGCATATCAGCTCTGGCAGGAGTTTCCACGGGTCTCCTCCTTCACAGCATAGTTCCATCTGTCTTGTCAGCTGCAATGTCTCTCAGGGAGTGAGCCGAGAAGGAGACAGAGACAGAAAGTCTCCCACCTCCAAGGAGGAAATAAAAGAGTTCAGAATCCTCAGGAGAAGGCTATGCCCACAGAGGTCTCATTGGCCATGGCTTAATTGACAAGCTAGACTCCATCCCTCATTCTTACTCTTCCCAAATTGACAAATGATTATATAACAACCACAGTAGTATATAAATACCAGATATATTTTCAGAATTAAAGAAGCATTCATTGTCTTAAGTTCAATATCTGTTGTCTTATGAGAGAAAAAAACTAAATGCAAAATTAATCTACATTTGAACACTCTATTCAAAGAGTTTCCATAAAATACTCATTAAATATTTTGTTAAAATATATAATAATTTTATTTTATAATACAAATCTTAAGGCACATTGAAAAAGTTCTTTCTAAATCATTAACCACATTAATCACAGATATGGAAATGTTGGTTTACCTTTGCTATAGTAGCTTATAATAATTACTCTTTCATACATACTTAACTTTACTCTTGACATATTTCATTATCTGATAAACCAAAATATATGTCCGCCAGTGGTTTATAACTCATAGAGAGTCAATTTAGGGCTTCTAAAGCTACAATATAGAGCATAGTAAATCACTGTTTTAATCATTATTAACTTACTTAGCTGTGCTTCTGTCACTATATCTATCATTTTTTAAAAATAGGCAACAGTTACTCTATCAGTAGTTATATAGTTTATTTGTTTTTAATATAAAATTTTGTATCAAAATATTCTTTGAAAAAGGAGATTGTGACAAAGACCATTTTAAGGTAGTTTGAAAACTTGTATAGGTTAACCCAATTTTGGAACTATTTCCCCCACCATAAAATTTATTATGAAGCATGTTAGTTTTCAGATATTCAGAAATCTTTCCCCAGAAGCCTTTGACTAAATTTTTAACAATGAAATGCACACATTGCTTTCTATATTATTTTTGAGCACTTTTAACATGGCAATAAGACCAAGTGCCATTTTGGTACCACAAGTATTAGAAATTCATTCATAATTAAGAAAATGAATTGACCCCAAACCACCCTGCCATCTAGTTCCTTCTAAGGTAGAGTAAATAAGACAGAGTACTGCTCCCCAGCCATCTTGAGGCTGTACATCTTTAAGGAAGCAAATGGCATCATACATCTTCTAGGGAGAAATTGGAAATGCTGAACTTGTGACTAGCAGCTCAACTCATAACCCACGCCACAATCAAAACTAAAGAAGAACCATTTGCATCTTCACTGCTGAGGTATGTTCATTGAGTATAAAGTTAAGGTTAGTATGCCTTGCTGAAGCACAGTAATCATAGTATCTGTTTTTCTAAGCTGGTCATTTAATTTGAAATCTTGGAATTAAAGATGGGTTCATTTTAATTATGAGTGATATGAAACTTAAAGTTTATCATTAATATAAATCTAAGTAAATGTGTATTTTAAAAGTGCTGCTTTACATTTAATATTATTTTTCTTGATTGTTTTAGTCCTTATTTTTACCTTGTTATGTAATTATTCTTCATTCAAGGATATATATGTGTATGTGTATATATACATATTTATACATCTTACCTTCCATTTTCTTTATAAAAATAGAGAGATTTTATAATGTTTTCATGGACTATAGTTAAAATGCCATTTTGATGTAGTTAATCAATTTTTAAAATAGTTTACAATATTGTAAAGAAACAAAGTGATTATCTGTGTATACGATTTCTATAACTCAGAAATTAGCTGCTGACAGTGTTTGGTTTTGAGAATATTACAAAATCACCAAAGTTTCTTGTGCATACTGTGTTTCACAAAAGCCTAGTCCAAATAGAGACCAAGTAAAGTCCAACCTGTGTGTCAGAACACAGGAAGAAATTTTAATATTCTATACCTGCGACATAAGAGATAAAGCTGCAAAATCACAGTGTAGATTTCCCACTGCAGAGACCATTAATCTAGGCTGTAACCTTTGAGCGGAAAGTACACAAGACCTAATTTCTTGGATCAATAGCACAAAAACAACTAGCTGAATTACAATAAACATATATCATATACCTGAATAACTGACTTGTAATAGTAGTATACCATTGATAATTGCTTGTAAAACAAACATATTTATAATTTTTATAAGCATGATACTGCTAGATATTTTATATTTTTTCTTTTTTTCTTCTTAATCAGGAGAGAGTGTCAATGCAGCCCCCCACTGCCACAAATTATGCAGTTGAGTTTCCCCCATTTGGGGAAACAGCACGGGTCAGCACATCCAGAGTGCAATGGGTAAGCCTCGCCCTGAGGTAGCCACCTTCCTGATCATGGCATCGCCCTTTCGGGTTTTGAATTTGATATTTTACTCTGAAAATGTAAGAAATTAAAATTTAAAATTAGCATACACAAGTTAAAATATTTTCAGAGTGCAATCTAAAGTAATATTTCTAATAGTATCAAAATACTTTCCTGTGGATTGACTTTTAATCTTTTGTTTACCAAAAAAATGTATTTCAGGGAGGAACTCAAATTTGACTCAATTTGCAATTTTCATAATTGCTTTGATTAAGATATAAAGTCTTTTAAAACATGAATAATTATGCATCTACCTATATATGTGTACTAAATGTCTATTTTAGGTGCCTCAGTCTGGAAAATATATGTTCTTCTTATTTTCTGAAAATAAAGAAATAATACTTTAAATCCTTTCTAATACATCTTTTGTGAAATTATATTGCCTTAATACTGTTATTAGGTCCTTCTTACTTCAAGTACTTGAACTTCATGAAAAATATAATTTTCAGTGGCAGTGAAAGTCTTTTATTTATTGAACAGTTGGAAATTGTGACATAGACAAAGTTTCCTGCCAATATGCTCCATTGCTGATATTAAAAAAACAGAGTGTTTATTGATAGAAAAGAATTCCAACATGGAACATCTCTAACTGTTTGCCAAGTTCCACAGAGGCCCTAATCACTATCTGACAGAGATTCAATGAGAAGTGAAGTCAGATCCCAAAAGTATTTCATATGTCATAGCCTATTGAGCAGCTGCCAATGTTAAACACCAGATGTCTTCACTGACCTGGACTTGACTGAAATCACAAGATGAATAGTAATGATTATTGCATGTCACTTTTTAAAGCAAATTTAGGTTAAAATACACATACTTTAAAAAAATGCACTAAGGTGCTGGAATAAATATTTCTATTTATATCTAAATATACAGTAGTGCTGAATAAAAACCTGTATGTGTACATTTAAGAACTATTTGGTGTCTTTTAAAGTACCCAGAGGTATTAATCCATATACTATATATACAAAGTGACAGTATACAATATGCTCTGTTAGACTGGATTGACTAGAGGAACAAATCCAGAAACACTAAAATGTGTAAGAGAAAGCTTTATATGAAGAGCAACTATGACAGAAAATGAGAAAAAAATACTCCAGCCCAGATCAAATCAAGTCCATAATTCCCATGTTAGTCCATATGTCCGAAACCAGTTCATAAATTGCTCTTTAGCCTCTCATAGCACATGCAGTGATGCCAAATGCAGCAATGTCACAGACTGGTGGGTAGAAAGTTTTGTGGATCCAGTGGTGGTGGAAGGATCTCAGAGCTGGCGTGGGTTTCTAAGTGAATCCTCCAGCTCCAGGAATCTGACTTAACCAATATGCGTCCATGGGCCTTGTCAACAGGAATCTCCCACAAGGGGAGAGTGTGGGGCCACTCCTGGGAGAACCTGTGGATCTGGGGGAAAGGCACAGAAAATACAGAATGCTGCTGCATCACCTGCAGCGATCTTGAAGCTCCTGGGTATCCAAACCCTTAGGTAACTGAAACCAGCGCTGTCAAGTCTCCTGGAATATTCCGGTCTTGATTCAGATCGAAGCTGCTAGGTACACCACATTTCCATGACTCCTGGAAAAAACTCCTGGATTTTTTTTTCCATTTAAATAATTTTATTAGGTGCTCTTACAGCTTTTAGAACATTCCATGCATCATTTGTATCAAGCACATTTGCACACATGTTGCCACATTCATTTCCAAACCTTTTCTACTTGAGCCCTGAGTATAAGCTCCTCTTTTCCCTTCCCCTCCACCTTTTTTTAATGAATCAATTTATCGGGTACTCATTCACCTTCCCTCATGATCCATACATACAACAATTGCATGCAGGCCTCATTTGCACACATGTTGCCATCATGATTCTCAAATCATCCTCCCTCAACTTAAACCCCCAGTTCAAGCTTCCCGTATTTCCCTTCCTCTCCCCCAACTATGAACCTTTAATAATTTATATAAGTTGTTATTACTTTTTCATGTCATATACTGTCTGATATGTCCCTTCACTCACTTCCCTATGGGTCATGCCCCAGAGAAGAGGTTATTTGTAGATCCCTGCAATTAGTTCCCCCTTTCTATTCCACTATCCCTCACCCTCCCAGTATCACCACTTCCATCACTAGTCCACAGGGAATATCTATCCTAAATTCCCCATGTTTCTGACTCCCATGTACATCTCCTGCTCTAGCCGGACTTGTCTGGTAGAACCAGGAGCATGATAGTGGGCGGGAGGAAGCATTTGAGAACTAGAGGAAAGATGCATATTTCATAGTTACTACACTGTACTTTAACTGGCTCATCTCCCTGCAACCCCTCTGTAAGAGGATATTGCTTCACCTATTGATGGGCTTTGGGTCACCAATGTGTACTCCCCCCTATTTATAATGATATAATTTTAGTTCTTTGATGCCTGACACAGGATCCCTTCAACACCTTGTGGTCACACCAGCTGGTGTGCTCCTTCCATGTAGGCTTTGTTGCTTATGAGCTGGATGGCTGCTTGTTTACTCAAGCTTTTAAGATCTCAGATGCTATATCTTTTGATAGCCAGGCACCATGAGCTTTCTTCACCACATTTGCTTATGCACACATTTGTCATCAGCAATCATATCAGCAAAGTGAGCGTGCAATGTCATGATTTTTAGTGGTTGAAGCCTGATAACTGATCCCTTTGACAACTCATGGTCCCACAGGTTGGTGTGCTTCATCCATGCGGGCTTTGTTGCTTCTGAGCTGGATGGCTACTTGTTTATTCAAGCCTTTAAGACCCCAGACTCCTGGAGTTTTTAAAAAGACCTGGAGTCAAATAAGACCCCAGGCCAGTTCACCTGACAGCCTTCTGCTTTGACCTCTGAAGCACAGCCTATCAGAATGCTTCTAGCTTCCCCATAGCACAGCTCAGATCCTGTAATGTAATTGGATGGGAAGATCATATGATAAAATTGGATGACAGTGATCTGCAATGCAATTGACTGGTCCTGTAATGTGATTGGATGAATTAGTCTTATAAGGCATTTTGGACAAATTGGCTCAACTAGTCATACCTCATTTTCATAACTCAGCCAGAAAAACCTCATTTACATAACCCACAGGGTGAACCTATCTTTTTTCATGCTGCAAACCTGTGACTTTCTAAGGATGTATTTGGAAAGAAGGAAATATGTGAAAGAAATTATTTGATTGGTCAATGATCATATATAAAACTTGCAAATGCAGTAATAAAGTTAGATGTGTACCGTCAAGCCTGGTCTCCAGAGTCTGTGTTGGTGACTCTGTCTCCCTCATCTCCCTGGGTACTAGACCTGTTCCCATAAGAAAATGTGTCATGCCTCCAGCGAGTTATTTACCTCCATAGCACTTCCATAAAAGGTCATAAACTGTGACTTTATTAACTAGCTAAACTCTTCCCCTTCACTCTTAATAGTCTCAAGTTGGTATCAGATTAGGCAACAACATCTAATTAAGAAATTTTGACAATTAAAATTCTATGTATTCCAAATTGATATTGTCTGATATAGTAGTATTGGAAGATGAATCCTTTATATTGGAAGCTCATTAAAATGCCCAGAGTCCAAAGCTCTGCACTGAAAGCCAAAAATCAGAGTAAGAAGGTAGATTTCTTGCAATGGAATACAGGGAAGCATACAAAATCAGAAGGCCTACTGCTGGGGCACCTCTCACACCTCTCCAAGGAGAGTATATGCTATTTGTCACTGGTTGATTTGTACAGATGTGTCCATGATTCTTTTCTATGATAGGATATTAGTAGATGGTGTAATCAGTTATCTATTACTGTAGGTACTACTTCAAAATATTGAGTATGAATAACTTGAGCTTAACATAGAAGAATAAGAATGATAAAAATACTATAGTATCCACCTGATTGAACCAATCTTAAATGAAAGAAGGAAGGAAGAAGAGGTCACACAATATAAAGTTGAAAAGATTAGGTAGAAAGAACTCAGAGATTCCAAATATGAGAAATTTCTGGCCAACTCTTGGCAATGTTTAAGACAAAGAATGAAATCAACACACCATGGTACCTGGAAAGCAAAATTCATGAAGTGCATTCTGCTGCAACTTGAATGAGAAAGAAAAGGAATTCCTCCTGGTGATTTGATAAAAGAAACTAACACAAACTATACAATGATTTGTGCCTCTGAATCAGATATTGCTCAAGTTCATTGGACTTTTGAAACACAAATATATGAAATTTTAAAAATGTGTTGTTTCAATCACTAACTTTCAGGAATACATTTTTTTTGTATTTAAATAAAATTCTTCTTCAAATGTATGCCTCTTGTATGACCAATAAGAATAAATAAGAGTAAAGAAAGGTTAATAAGTTCCATTCCAAAACTTGTCATGTTCTGGAATCATCTGAAAATAGTAAACATGATGAAAGAAGGATAAAAAATTATCAAATGGGAGACATAAGGCCTGATAAAATAATTAATAGAAAAATAAAACAAATGCTAAAGTGCATAATTTAAATCTCTGGGTATTAATTTATGTATAGAGAAAATTAAAAACAAAAGAACTTAGACAATAGAATTCTTACAACACTCTCAAGAATTATGAATACTATTTAAGAGATAATGTATACTTTAAAATATAAACTTATAATCCGAGTTTAGAGTCTTTTGTGTATAGGAAATAATAGAAAGAAAAGAAAATTGAAAAACTGAACATTATATTAGTTATCATAATAAATTAATCCCCAATTCATAGTACATATAGTACAAGACTAATTACAGAGATAGTGTTGAATGTATGTTATTGAAAATAATTACAAATATACTGTAGAAATGGTTAAACAAAAAGCATGTACTATTTCCCCATCAGATATCTTCCATTACATATGGATATGAATAAAATCTAAAATATTAAATGATAATATACTTGCAAGCTGTTATTCTTACAATATTCATCAATAATGCTCAAGAAAGAAACACATTTTATAATAGTTTGCCTATTTAGTAGTGCTATCAAAATATGACTAGTTGATGGCTTAATAAATAGAACTGTATCTTCTCACAGTTTAAAATATTTGAAAACTGAATTCAGGGGACCGTTTATAGAGAAAGATATCTTGTGTTATTTTGGGGGAACTGTCTTCATCTTCTTCTGAAATCTGTAAGCTTAGAATTTCCTCAATATCCCTATATGCCTTACCATCTATCTTCTTCTGGGTCTAAGCAGCTAGAAGTTCGAAGAACCTGTGTTCAAAACACTTGCTCTTCTCCAAGAGCTTCTTTCCTGTTAATAGCAGAAATCCTCCTGCTCTATGTTTGCACGTTTATTTTTTTTTACCTCAAAAGAGAGCGACTGAAGAGGGGAATGTTATCACCGCGTAGCATCCATGGGAGATCAAAATAGGAACTCCTTACCTTTGGAATCCAGGTACTCCAATTAAAAGCTACTTCCGCTGTCAGTAAGCTGAGGGATCTGGCTGTGCAAGTTGAGATGGATCGTTTCTTGCCAAGATCGGTGTGTGTTATTTGAAGCAGTGAGTGTTTCTGAGCAGTTATGATGGTGGGATATGCTGGTCAATTCTAACATAAGATAAATAAATCTGGTTGGTTTCTGGTTGGTGAACTTTGACTGTATCTGCCTGAGAGGCATATGCCGCCACAAAAGTTCTGTGCTCTTCCAGAACAGAAAATCATATCATTGTGTGTGGCAGTCATGTGCTTATGTTAATTTTATGATTGAAATGTAGGGGTGGAGTCTAGCCTGTTAATCTGGAGATAGCCATTGAGTAGCCAATGAGGCCTCCATGTGGGCATGGCTTTCCCCTGAGACTCCTGGGAAATCTCGAGATATTTCCCTCACGAAGATGAGAAGCTATCTTCCCCAGTAGTTGGGAGTCAGTTTCAGAGACGATTAATCACAGACAAGACAAGCTGGCAACATTCGAGAAGCTGGAGGAGCCGGTGGAGAGACCACACAGCTTTGCCCTGATGGAGCCAGACCTCTGAAGCTGGGGCGGCCAGATGGAGACCTCTGCCGGTGATGAGTCGCTTCTGCTGTTGATGGACTCTGAGGCCTGGAGGCGAGGTTTCCTGCCAGCACTGGGATTCTGCACCCACTGACCTGTGACTTCGTGAGTCGGAAGAAGACTTTATAGACTGATTTCAGGCATATGGGTTAATATCAGACTTATGACTTTGAACTGGACTGGGCTGGCATGCTTTCTCCATGTCCCATTCCTTTTGTATATAAACTCTGTCCTTATATCTATGTGTGTGTCCTTGAATTTGTTCCTCTAGTGCACCCGGACTAACACATTGTGTGTTCATCTTCCTAATATGACCACTGAAGACAAATGGGTGCATATGCAAAAGTGGTGAAGAAAACTGAGTTTGCACTCAAAGGATATTGTGTCTAGGATCTTTAAGGCTTGAAGGTTAGCAAGCTGCCATTCAACTGAGAAGCAAAAAGGCCATATGGAAGAAGCACACCAGCCTGTGTGATCTGGAGGTGTGTAAGGGATCGAGTATCGGGCATCTGAGACTGAAAGTTCAAATCATTGTGAATGAAGGAGAGTACATATTGGGGATCCAAGACCAATCTGTAGGCAACTTGTATGCCCCTTACAAAAAGGTCATGGGGAGGAGAAGAGCTACTAAGGGGGAAGTGTATAAAGGTGAAAAGTTTCTCTATTTCCTAAATGCTTCCTTTCACCCCCACCCACCCCTCACTGTCATGATCCCAATTCTGCCTTACAGATCCAGCTAGATAAGGGGATGTACACTGGTACAGATAGGAACTGGAAACACAGGGAATCCAGGACAATTGGTTCCTTCAGAAACAATGTTAAGAGGTGATACCAGGATGGTGGAAGGAGGTGGGTATAAAGGGGGAATCAATTGCAATAATGTACATATTGTCTCTTCCCTGGGAGATGAACATTAGAAAAGTGGGCGATATGAGACATCAGGCAGTGCAAGATATGACAAAATAATAATTTACAAATTATCAAGGGTTAACGAAGGAGGGGAAAGTGAAGAAGGAGGGAAAAGTGGGGAACTGATACCAAGGCTTAAGTAGAAAGAAAATGTATTGATCATGATGATCACAACAAATGCAAAATGTGTTTGACACAGTGGATGTATACTTGGATTGTGATAAGAGTTGTCGGGACAGTGGTCCACTGGCTTGCAAATCGAGCAGCAGGTCTCCAGGAGCAAGGTTGGGCACCAGAGGGCAGTGATGGCCCCCGCACCCCCAAAAAAGAGTTGTATGAGCCCCCAATAAAAATAATAAAAGAAAACAAAAGGAGGCATAGATTAAATTGCAATAAAATAAAAATAGAATGACAAAGTGATGCAAAAACTATAGATTTGCAGCAGGGACACCAACCACTTCCTTGATCGGAAAGGTGCATATATTCATCTGTCAGGTCTAGCACAGGTGTGGGTGTGAAGACAGGGGTGTAAATGAAGAAGAAACAGACTATTCACAGTCCAAGGAATGCCTTTTGACACTAGGCCAGTCTCTTTGAGTCTTCCTCTATCTCCTCTCAAATTTTTAATGCTCACTCTCCCTTTAAAAGTGTCCCCACAGCTCTGCAGGTTAACATGCTTACCCGACAGATAGAGACAAATGTCGACCCTTAAGGGCAAAGACCTCCATTAATGCTTCCATAAAAATAGAACTTCTTATCTGAAACCAACCAAGTTTCTATTTAGATTTTATACTCCCTTTTGCCCTTTATTTGTTCCCACAGGTCTTCCTCCACCTCACAACCATTCTTTCCCGCTCTCTTTTATTTTAATTTCTCCTTTCTTCACCTATTCTTCATTTAAATACATATATCACTCTCTTCTCCGGAAATGATTATCTGTAGGTACTCTTCTCCTGTCCCAAGCACTCTCTCATTTCACTTTTATTCCCCTACTCCTAATAAAATATACTACGTTTATGTAACCTTGCAAGTCTTATTAAACCTCTGAAAGCAAGCTTGTCCATTACTTTACAATCTCTATAATCTATCCAGAAGGTCACTTATTACTATCATTACTCCTGTTATGTGTAACTC
This sequence comes from Nesogale talazaci, assembly GCA_004026705.1. Lineage (NCBI taxonomy): Eukaryota > Metazoa > Chordata > Mammalia > Afrosoricida > Tenrecidae > Nesogale > Nesogale talazaci. Next base: position 15,884 of record PVJH01008144.1, on the reverse strand, counting down.
ATTCCAACTTTTCTCCCCCTCACCCAGTCTTCCATACTTACTAATAGCATTTTTTTACAATCCCAGGTGTATGTGATTTCAGCTCTTATTAGATATAATTTCCCTAAATCTAAAATATCCACACATAACCTAGTAGCCTACACACTACTAATAGCTGCATCACTGTAGCAAGGAACTAGTAATTAACTTTACTGATTCCTCCAAAATCAAGAAATACAAAATTTTAAATAAGACAGAAATCATTTCAGTCCCTTGGAGTATCTGAAAAAGAGGCCTTGGAATGATCAGAACTACAATTCAAAAGAATAATGTTTAGGTCCCTTCAAAGGAAAAGAAATCTTGGAAGTACCAGAAAGGCAACTCAAAAGAATGATGCCTTTTTTTTTCCTTCAAGAGATATGTGTAACGCTCATGAAAACTTGTCACACCCAATGGACACCCAGGAGATAAATAAGGAGGGAACACAGATAAGAAACATGGTAAAAAGATCTTGGTAATAGAACAGGAAAAAAATGGAAACTGAATACATGAATTTGAAGAAATTCACTCTGACTACAATCTGAGAACCAATCAACCCAAAAGTAGAAGAAACTGAAGAAAATCAGAGTATGTCGTGCAATCTATCAAGAGAAACCCCACATCTCATCGAGATCCAAGAGCAAGAAGAACTGGTAGATATACCAGTTCTCATTGAAAAAATTCTATGAGAATCAATGGAAAATAACTCTCAATATCATAAGAAATGGAAAGAACCTCAAACAGGATAGACCCCAGAAGAAAAAAATGACCAATTGTAGCCCAATTCTTCAACTTCAAGGAATAGGAAATAATTATGAGAACACTTAAGGAAAAAAGAGCATTCGCAGATGAAAGCAAGAAAAAATAAATAAACATATACTCAGACTTCCAAATGGAAACTATGCAGGAAAGCAAACAATGGAGAGGCATATATGAAACTTTGAAGGATAAAAATGGCCAAACAAGAATCCTTTACCCAACAAATTTATTCCTCAAATATGGTAGAGAAAGAAAGGGATTTCTAAGCTAGGAAAAATGAAAGTAATTTATTTTTTTAAAAAAGGGCACCCTAAATATATATGTGTGTATATTATATATATATATATATATATATATATATATATATAATCACTAAGGACAGAGAACCAACAATAGCAGCAGAAAACTTTGAAAGGATGGTATAAGACAATAAGACCCATAAATAATAGGATGAACACAGGTGGGCTAATTGATCCTGAGAGCTGTCAGTTCCCAGATATATTTTCTTTGACCTAGACACCACACACCTCCACTAGGATGTGATATTCTGGCATTCACTTTATCTTTCTCTACCATTGACCTGCAGTTAACCGAGTCTGAAGAGGGCTCTAGCTATCATCAGTGGACTGATAAGATATCTTTTTGATTTCTGACTAGTTCTTGATAAAAAAATATCTTTTTCTTAAATATGTAGGAGTATCACAGGTTTTGTTTACTAGATATCCCAGCCTAATACAGAAGAGATTATGTGATAGAAATTTTTGTGTGCTATCATGGCACCCATAAGAGGATATGGGTGAAGTCTAGCCTGTCAATCAATTCACAACTGAAGGTACCTTTTGTGAGTAATGCCTTCTCATAAAGAGGATTCTGGGAACTTCCCCTCTTTGTCTGTCTTCACCTTTCCATAGTCCACCATCGTTAGATGCACAATATTTTGTATGCACCAGTGAGGGATATTCCTGTACTCTGCATCATTGCATGCGATTGTGTGAGTCTTAAAAGGGATTTATAGACTAGTATCAGACGTATGGATTAGTATCGAGATTATGGACTTGATCTGGACTGCACTAGTATACTTGCTTACTATGCAACTACCTCTTAATATATAGCTCTTTCTTACATATACGAGTGTCACTGGATTTTCTTTTTTAGTCATTCTGAAGTAACACAGATTATAAAACCCAGAAATGAATGTGTCTACCTACGGACAACTGATTTTTAACAAAGTTCTAGAAGATATTAAATTTCACAGAGACATTGTCTTCAAAAAATGGTGGTGTAAAACTGAATCTATAATTGCAGCAAAATTAAACAGAACCCAGACCTTGCCTAATCCACAGATGATGAACTCAAGGTGGATCAAGTAACTAAATGTAAACTCTAAAACTACAAATATCATCAATAAGAGAATTAGAACAACTTAAATGTTCTACTTCATGGCATACATATACCAGCAATTATGAATAATAGAGCAAATAATAATAAACATGAAAAGTATATTGGCGATCAGGACCTACTGAAAAGAAAACACTTATATGCATCAAAAGACTTCATGAAAAAAACATAAAGAAACTCACATTTTGAGAAATCATTTTATAACAATAACAAGATGGATAAAAGACTAGTTACTAATTTTTTTCTGTGCAACTCAATAAGAAAAGAAATCCCCTTAGAAAGTGAAAAAAACGCATGAACAGAAAATTTACCAAAAACGACATTCAAATGACTAAAAAACACATAAGATGCTCATATTCACAAAGCATTATTACTTTATATTAGCAATGATAGCCCAATTAAAAAAAGTTTGAGAGAAGTCTGAGAGATTGCAACTCTTATGTACTGCTGGTGGGATTGAAACCAGGTACTATGATTGTGGAGATAGATGCGACCCTACCTAAAACAACTGCCATAAGACACAGCAATCCCACTACTGGTACTGTGAGTATACCTTGGGGAGGTGGGAGACACAGACTTTGAGCTGAAGTCTGTTCTCCCCTGTTTGTCTCATGGTAACCAATAAAAAAAAGCTGGAAACAGCCTGTCGCCCATCTGTAGAAGAAGAGATACATGAACCGTGGCACTCACACATGATGGAATATTAAGCACCCCTAAAATATAGCAATGAAATATAAGTGAGTTTCTTTGAGTCAAGAAAGACTAAAAAATGCCAAGCAATTTACCTAGGATTTGATACTTATGATATACTTTAGCCTCATGATATTTCTCAGTTGCCATAGGGATATTATGGTCAAATCCCACTATATACTCCCACAATACACTAAAAACAACATTTATCAAAAAAAAATAACATTTTATAGTTAGAGAAGATGAGGAGCTGATACCAAGACCCAATATAGTATATGTGGATCTTCAAGTCTTATGGGTAAGCAAGAGCCATTTTGCTGAGAAGTACACCATCATGTGTGATCATGAGGTGTCAGGGGATTAGGTATCAGACATCAGAAGACCCAGAACAAACATTAATGTGAACAAGGAGGGGGGAGTGCAGAGTGAAGACCCAAAACCAATCTGTACACATTAGGCATTCCATCAAAGAAGAAAAGCAAGGAAGGGACAAGCAAGTCAGTGTACAGTATAGCACCAACAAAACAAAGTATTCCTCTTGTCCTTTAATGCTTCTTCCCCGACTATATCATGATCCCAATTTTACATTACAAATCTGGCTAGACCAGAACATGTGCTCTGGTACAGATTAGAGCCCCCCCACTCCCCCCAGAGAATCCAGGACAGACAAACCCCTCAGGACCAATCATGAGAGCAGGGATAGCATGAGGGTAGCAGGTGAGGGGGAAAGCAGAAATCGATGCAGTGATTGATGTCTAAGCCTGCCAGTGGTACAGACAGCAAAAACAGCCAGTGTAAGATATTAAATAATAAAAATCTGTAAATTGTCGAGGGTTTATGAGGAAAGGAAGTTGGGGGAGAATGGGAAAAAATGAGGTACTGGTACCTAGAGCCCAAGTAGAAAGAAAATCCTTTGGTAAAGATAATGGCAGCATATGTACAAATGTGCTTGACAACGTGGATGTATGGATTGTTATAAGAGCTATAAGAACCCCCAGTAAAATTATATTTTTTAAAAAGTGTAGCCAAATTCACAAATTCACTAACTTTGCAAAATGTATGCAGAAATTTTCTATGTGCACATGGATTGCCATGAGTTGGAATTAACTTCATTTTATTACATTATTCTTAACTTTAAATCTTTAGCTATAATTGTCAAATTGTTTTTTCCTCAATTTTCACTTGATCATTTGTGCAAACACTGATAATATCTGAGGGACACATATTAAATATCTAAATGGTAACAAATTTAATAGCAATTTGTGATATTTACTGCCCTGGAATCTCTATGTCTGTATGTGTATATTTGTATGCATATTGTATTGAGGCTATAACTGTTCATGTGAATAAAAAAACTTTGTCTTTCCTCAGTAGAGCAACTGGTTGCTTCGAACAGCCTACCACGAGGATCACAGTTCAACATATAGACACTACAACAACAGGGATAGATATGTGTGTATGTATATATATATATATGCACATACACACGCATATATAATTAGAGGTCACTTTTTACATTATATTTGGAGGCATTTTGTTATTTGGTATTTTAAATTACATGAATGGCACAAAATATGTGTCCATAAAAAACACTGGAAATCAACTATTATTATTATTTACATTTCTATAATATATAATATTAAGTGTATATTGTATTATTATATATTACAGTGTATTTTAGGTGTAAGTTAATTTACAAAGCATGTCCATTCATATATTGAAAGATTTATGATCCAATGTACAAATATGTAATGAGATTTTGAAAGAGAGTTCTTTTTTTCCTGTAGTATTTTCTAGAATGGAATGAGCCCCAGAGCATTATTCTATTATTTTTAGGTCTACCTCCAAATAGTTTCCCTCTTTGTTTAAAGTGTCATCATCCTTATCAATTGTTGGCAGTGTGTTCACTGAACCGAGCTACCTAATCTGAGTTTTTATCTGCTTTGGTTGATCCAGAATTTACTTTTGCTGCTCCTTCTAAACCCAATTTAAACCATTCTTGACACTGGTGCAGTTGCGCATAGGTTTACCAGCCTCTTAGACATTGCAATCAGCTGAGTCTTTTTTAAGACCATAAAGTCTTCACAGTCTTTGTTAAGGCCTTCTTTCTAACACTATATTGCTTTCTCCACCTGACTGGTTCATAACACCATCATGAATTCCTGTATTCTCTAGAAATGGACTAAAGATCCTTGCTCTATTATTTTTAACATGACCTATGCTAACAATTGTCTTTCATTTTGCAACTAAGTTCATGTGACAAAGTGAATTTAGAAATGCAAATAATAATAATAGCTGATTTACAGTGTTCTTTTATGGAAAAATACTTTGTGTCATTCATATAATTTAAAATACTAAATAACAAAATGTCTCCTAATATAATGCAAAAAGTGACCTCTAATTTTCTAAAGTGTTTCAATATGTGAAGCTTTTCTATGTAATTGACCTCAACTTATGACCACAAAAGTCTTCAATAATACCTCATAAAGAAATTAGAATTTTTTATATTACTTAGTAATTTAAATTCTAATATTTATAGTGAATAAAATTAAGTGATTTATTTATTTCTCAAATTCCTTAAACACACATTTCCTTTGATTCTTATATCTGTGTGTCTTTTTCTTGCGTCTTCTCCCTTATTTTATGTTTAGTATCTCTTAAGGTTTGTCAATTTCTTCATACCAATTGTATATTCTGTGTAACATCATCTTTGTGGTATTTTTGCAGATTTTGAAATTAAGATAGGCTTTTATATTGGTTAGCACATGGGTGCTACATGTTCACAAAATGGGTTCAAACCTAACTATTCTGCATAAAAGTTTTGAAACCATTTTTGTGACCCTGAGTTAGTTTTAGCAGCAACCCTAAATGCAGCAGAACAAAATAGTGCCCAGTCCTTAATTGTTGCTATGTATGAGAATGTTGTCAATACACATTGTGTCAACCCAACTTATTGAGAGCTTTTCTCTTTTATCTTGAACTTCCCCATCATTTAGCATAATGAACTTCTATGGGGACGCTCCTGATAACATGCCCAAAGAATGAAAGATAAAGCTCTACCTGCATTGCTTCCAAATATCAATTCTGTGGTACTTAAAAACAAACAAACAAACAAAAAACAGATCTGTTAATTCTTCTGGAAGTCCATGATCTATTCAATAATTTTTACCAATATCTTGATTTGATGCATCATTTTTTTCCAATAGTTCTTATTCACGCTCAAGTTTCTCAATGTACATGTGATTAATAAACATACTAGAAATTGGGTCACATGCACTGCAGTCCTCAGTGACATATTTTCTCTAGATTCCATATACTAGGGTCTTGTTCAGAACTTTCCCTTCAATTTTCAACCACAGAGTGAATTGAGAACTTGCTGAAATCCTACAAGTTCATGACTTTTACGGTAGACTGCTTATCCCTCACCAAATCAAACAGGACCATGTCTGCCACCCTCCTGTTCCCAGATCTGAGACCTGTAGCATGCAGTAATTTCCTCAGGCTGCTGTCTGAAGGCGCTCATAATCCCAGGCTCCTGGACAGCTTGGAGAAAGCTACAAGATCTTACATTGGAATTTCCCTCTCTGATATCCTTCTCACTCCTGTATACATAGACTTTGCATACCCCTTCCCCAGCCAGCAATGGTGTCACTACATCAGCAATCACCTTTCCCCCTCTTCCTGCCAGCATTAGTCTTTATACCTGTCAGAAACCAATCTGCAGCAATTGAAGAGCCTCTGTGATATTTGCTTGTGACTGAACTAGATCTTCAGTGCAGAGTCCATGCAGGTGTGCAGGAGAAAGCAAGGAGTGAAACAGGAGTGTCCATGAGCAGAATTCAGATCCAATTGTCCCCAAACCCACTCAGCAGCAAATCTAGTCCACTTTCTTGTGGGTACAGCATGAAACAGCCTTGCTACCAGGGTGCACCATAAGACCATTAAAAATGAAACAAAGCAAAACAAAAAACATTTAAACTCTTTCCACTTCAGGATATGCTTTTTTGTGTAATATTGAATGCACAAAACCAGAACCCGGCCCATTACGATAGCATTAACATAATAAGACAGGAAGAACTCTAATCCCCAGAGCATAGCCTGCGATTTTAATACAAGGAAACAGGAAAAGCCAGAGACTGAAAGCTGCAGCCCAAGTGACACTTGGTCTTAGTATCTTGTCTACACAGTAGTGAGACCAACCCTCATAGCAGGCCATGGGTAGTCCATGAAACCACTCTTACCAGTAGCACAGAGAAGATTCAGGCCTCCTCCTTCTCCCAGGAATATGGTGCCTAGTTCTTCGAAAACATAGGCAGAATCACACCTCAACACTCTCAACAAGATAACAAGAAAAACAAAATGCAACAGAAGAGGAAGTCCTGAACCTAATACACTCATGGAAGAAAGAGATGTTGATTTACAACAAACAGAAATCTTCAGAATGTTGTTTGGGTGAATACTGGATATATGGGAAATAGCCTAGATAAGAACATAGTGTTGAAGAAGAATAAGGCCATGCATCAAAGGGAAATACAAGAACTGATACATGAGGCAACAAAAGCTATAACAGGATAACAAACCTTACCAAAAGAGTAAAAAAAGTGGAAAATCAGACCTGCAACCTTGAGGAAAATCAGGTCAGACATCAACAAATGAGAAAGACAAACAAGATAATCAAAGTGGTGGAAAAAAGCCTGAGAACAATGACAGAAGCTATTGAGATAATTGTTCTAGCTATTGAGATAATTGTGAAGAAGTCAACAGATAAATTAGCGAGGGAAATTCTAGAAGCAAACTTTCCCACTTTAATGAAAAGTTAGACACTAATACAGGAAGCAGCAATGACGCCAATTAGACTGAATACCAGAAAGAACTCATCAAAGAACATAATAGTTAAATTTTCAAACTTTCAGGGGAAAAAATTAAGGCAGCATATTGAAAAAATGTTGTCACATACAATTATGTTTAGGTAAGTATAATCTCAGACCTATTAGCAGATAGCACAAAGAGGAGGGAAGAGTTGGGTAATATCTTGTGAGAATTGAAAAAAAAACACAAAAACAAACAAACAGAAACTAACCTTAGAATTCTCTACCCTAACAAACTATCGATTAAGATAGTGAAGTCAGAGTCTTCTTGGACAAAGAAAAACTCAAATAATATGCTATAAAACACTCAACCCTGCATAAAATAGTTATCAACAATTTGTGGTCAGCAGACCAACATCCATCAAGCACAAGCAGGAAACCTCCATAAAACATAACTTCATCTAGAGGTCAGCATATTGAAAACAACTACCAAGATAACATTGTCTCAAAGGGGAAAAAGGGCAAGAATGAAGTCCCTCACTTAAACATAGCACACTGAAATGAAGGAAGGTAGATAAACATCCAACAAAAAAGAGTACGAGGTTATAGCAATGAATCCATATGTGGTGGTTATAACTCTGAATGCTTATGGCTTGAATTTGGTCATTAACACACAAAAGCTCAGCAGACTGGCTCAGAAAGCATGACTCATCAATCTGATGGGTGCAAGAAACACATCTTAAGCTTGCAGACAAAAATAGACTGATAATAAAAGAATGGAGTAAAGCATAACAGGTAAATAACTTAAAAAAAGCAGGGATTGTAATCTCAATCTCTGACAAAATTAACCTCAAAGTGGAAACCAAAAGAGATAAGTGAACATAATATTTATACACATGCCTAAGGAGAGACCTGTGAAATTTGCCAAACAAACTATTAAAAAGATGAAAAAAGAAACCACATATTCAATAAACACAGTAGATGACTAATACAGAACAAAAGATCACTAGGAAAGAAGCTTAGCAAGGATACTACAGAGCTAAACACTATAACTATGTGACTGAATTTAATAGACATTATAGAGCTTTCCGTCCAAAGGCAAAACAATTTACATTCATTTCAGCTGCTCATGGTTCATTTTCAAAAATAGATCACATGATGGAACACAAATTGATCCTGAGTAAACTCAAGCACATAGAAAGCACTCTGATCACCACACCATAAAGTTGGAGATCAACAAAAGGAAGACCAGGAAAGAGGGACAAAACGTTGTAGAATGAATAACAATATTCAGCAAAATTACTGGTTCATGGCCCAGGCTGCAGCAGACATTAGGAAATTTTTATAACTTACTGAGAATGAGAATATGATATACCAAACCTATGGGATACATCAAAAGTGGTTCTTAGAGGAAGCGTCTTATGTGATCAATGCACATATGAAAAAGGAAGAGAGAATTATGAATGATACACCATCAAAAAACCGCCAGCAACTAGAACAGAGTCAAAAGAACACACCCACCAAGAGCAAAAGATAAGAAACAACAAAAATTGGCACTGTGATAAATGAATGAGAAGAAAAGAGAAAATTGAAAGAATCAATGCAGAAAAAAAAAAAAACTGACTTGCTGAAATGATCTCCAGACCACTGGAAAACCTAACCACAAAAAGGAAGGAACAGACATCAACAGTCAGGATGAGGAATGAAAATGGGGAAATCACAACAGACCTCAACAAATTTAAAAGGATAATCACAAGGAATTAATCAATTTTGCATTCTCGTGGATTCAACAATGTGAAAGAAATTTAAAAATACTAGGAAAAACAATTGCTGCCTTGATTATACCGATAGAGTTCAAGAACCACAGCAGACCCACGCAAAAGAAGAAATAGAATGGCTATCAAGAAACTATCTATGATAGCAGATGTCTTCACAGGACAATTCTTACCAAGCATTCAGGGAAGAGCTGACCCTGATCCTCTTCAAATTATTCTAGAATATGGAAAGAGTGAGAAAATTCCAAACTCATTCTAAAAAGCCAATATAGCGTGGATTTCCAAACAGGCCAAGGAACTCACAGAAATAGAGAACTCCAGACTAATATCACTAATGAATATAGATATGAAATTCTTTAACAAAATGAAAATGAAATTCAAAGCTATATAGACTATATTGCCCGTCATGATTAAGTGGGATTCATTCCAGGTATGCAGGGATGTTTTAACACTTGAAAGTCCCTCATTATTTGCCACACTGACAAGAAAAAGGATAAAAATCATACAATTATATTGATATATGCAGAAAAAGCATTTAACAACATCTACTTCTTATGAAAACACTCAGGAAGAACGGAAAGAAGATTCCTCAAGTTAAAAGTTATTTAAGAAAAGCCAACAGACTATATCATCGTCAATGGAGAAAAGACAAAAGCAGTCTCACTGTAAAAGGGGACGAGATAAGGTTGCCCTTTGTCCCCACTTCTATTCACCATCGTGCTGGAGGTCTTAGCTAATAATATAAAGCAGCGGAAGGACATTAAAAGTATCCATCAGGAAAGGAAGGTGTGAAACTATTGCTCTTTGCAGAAGACATGATTGCGTACACTGAAAACTCCAAAAGTTCCACAAAAGCAGTACTTTCCTAGCAGCATTAGAGTATGGAATAGTGCAAGGATACAAGAACGACAAACAAAAGTCAACTGCTTTGATATATAATTATACAAAATTGTGGTTCTTTGAGGCACACCCCTCTGCTCTGCCTTCCAGTTCTGGCTAGACCCTGGTATAGATAGATAAGAGGTGACAACGCAAGGAATCCAAGTCAGATAAACCAATGGGAGTAGCAATACCAGGAGGACAGAGGAAATGTGGGGGGAAGAAAGGAGAAAGGGGGAGCCAATTGCAATGATTGACACTTTACTGCTCCCCTCTCCTAAGGGCAATGGGTAACAGAAAGGCAGATCAAGGAAGACAGGGGTCAGTATAAGATATGAAAATAATAATTATAATAATGACAATAACCTATAATTTTTCAAGGGGTCACAAAAGTGGGGAAATGAAATGAAAGAAGAAGAACTGACATTAAGAAAATGAATATTTAGAAAATGATGGCAACATAAGTAAAAATATACCCAAATTAATTGACACGGGAATTGTTGTGGAGCTTTAAGAGCTCCCAATAAAATGGTCTCTAAAAAAGTTACATCATTCAGGAAGAAAACATAAGATCATTAAGACACAGAAAATAAACATCAAAGTGGATGTCAGCAGAAACTGAAACTTGCTTTTAGAATAAAGTCAAAGAACTAAGCATTAAATGAAATATGCAAAGACAAGAATTGGAAAATCATAAAGGGAGAACAATAAATATCTTAAATAAATATCTTAAACTGAAAGAACTCAAGAAATCATTCATGCCTGGAATTGCAACACAGATTTTGTGGACGAAATATAGAATCATTGCTCTCCAGGAGCAAGGCTGGGCTTCCTACTTTCACCAGAGCAGTGATGCCACAAATATATATATATATATATATACATATATATATGTATATAATTATGGAGAAAGTATCAAAAGAAGATAAAAGACTACATTGTCACTGTACCAAAAGGAACTAGTTGACATTCAACCACTTTAATCTGAAAAATAGTATCAAAACCCAATGATACTGAAGGAAGAAATTCAAGTTACACTGAAAGCTTTAGCTGAAATCAAGTTTCCAAGAATTGATATGATATCAATTGAATGTTTCAATGAACTGAGGAAGTGCTGGGGCACAGCTACCTGATTAAATAACTGGAACAGATCAATATCTGTGCACATTCCAAAGAAAGGTAACGCAGGAGTATGCTAAAATTACAGAAGCAGATAATTATATCATTATTATTGCACATAAGCAAAATTTTGTTGAAGATCATTCAACAACAGTTGCGGCAGGGAGCTGCCAGCAATTCAGGCTGGATATAGAAGAGGTCTCAGTTCAAGGCATATCATTGTTTATATAAGATGAATCTTGCCTGAAAGCAGAGAATAGCAGAAAAATATTACTTTTTCCCTTTCTTTACTTATTTGGGGCATTGGACTGTGTGATCATAATAAATTATCAATAGCCTTGAAAATAGAAGTCCTAGAAGACTTCATTGTGCTCATGTAGAATTTATACGTGGATCAAGGTGCAGTTGTAGAAATAAAACAAAGAATGCATGAGTTTAAAAATAAAGGATGGTGAGTGATAAAATTGTATTCTCTTACTGTTCTTTTTCAACCTGTGTGCTGCACAAATAATTAGAGAAGCTGCACTTATGAAGAAGAATACAACATTAAGATTTGAAGAAGGCATGCTAACAATTGGCAGTATGCAGATGACACATCTCTTGCTAAAAATGAGAAGGAAGCATTTTCTTATAAAATTAAAAGACGGAAGCTTTGAATATGAATTACAACTCATTTTAAATAAACCAGAAATCCTCAAAACTGGAGCAGTATGCCACATTATTATAAATGGAAAAATTATGGAAAGTGTCAAAGTTTTCCTCTTGCTGATTTCCACCATCAATGTTCCTGGAAATAGTAGCAAGACTTGAAAAGATGCATTTCACTGGATAGATCTGCTGCAGAAGACTTATTTCGAGTATTGAGGAGAAGGACTCAGGTGAAGATAAGCGATGCCATGGTGTTTCCAGTTGTTGCATATCCATGTGAAAGTTCACCATTAATAAGGAAAACCAAAAAGGAATAGATACATTTGAGTGAATATCTCAGAATATTAAAAGAGCCATGAATCGTCAAAAGACAAACAAATCTGCCTAGAAAGTATAGCTAACCTGCTTCCTTGAGACATGGATGGAAAGACTTCATCTCATATTTTGCACATGCTGCCAGAGAAGATAAGTCCTTGGAAAACAACATCATGCTTAGTAAAATAGCAGAGCAACAAAAAAAGAGGCAATTTTGGACAAGAAGGAGTGATAAAATGACAAAGATCTTGGGACCAATTGTGACCAATGGGGACCAATGGTACTGGACAGGGAAGTATTTAGTTATGTTGTAAACAAACTCACCATGAATTGGCTTCAGTGTATTCCTTTAGTCTGCTCTTGATGATTCCTGCATCATTCGCTATTTTGCCTACAGAATTTTTCACAATTTCAGTTGGAGGCTTGAATTTTTTCATGAGAATTATCAGTTTCATATGCTGAGCACGCTCTTCCTCATCCCCTTAAAAAAATTTCTTGCTGTTGCACATTTCACTAGAGTATCTGCCTTTGTTTTCTCAATCAATCTTTGTTCCTTACATTATTACTTTCTTCCATTTTCTTTAACTATTCTACAAGTAATAACCAGATTCAGAGTCTTTTCTGTCAGACACTATGACTACTTTCCTTCCTGTCTAATGAAATTTTGCTTTCTTTATGAATGATAATATTTTTGTTGAATATTTTGCATCTAAATATTAGATTTAAATTTAATGAATCTTACACAATCATGCATAGTGTAAGTTATTTTTCACTCTTCAACAAATAGATATGCAATCTCATTAGCACTGCTTTTAAGAGACTATATTTTCTTTACGTAATAAGTTTCAGGTGCTTATTGAAGTACATTGTCCAGAGGTGAATAGATTGACTTCTGGCATCTTAATTCTGTTCCATTTCTCTCTGTGTCTGTCACTGTGCAGTAGCAGGTTATTTTAGCCACCTTGACTATGCAGTAGGTTTTGAGACCAGGAAAGAAGAGCTGATTTATTTGTGTGCCACACAGGTTGAATAAGAACAGTAAGAGAATACAATTTCCACTTTGTCCAAGGAAATGCAAAAGTAATTTTAAAAGACACATAAAATATGAACCAATTACTATGAAGAGTCAAGAAAAGATTTTCCACATGAAATTAACATTCTTTGGTGGTTACCACATATATGGATTGGGGAAGGAGAATAACTAGAGGGTAGATACAAACTAACTTGCGTGAAGGGGGAGACAATGTACAATGAGAAAGGTTGGTAAAAATGTTATGAAATGGAGGAACATAGGAAGGACATAGAAATAAAAGGGAACAGAGGTAAATGTTTTTATATAGTACATATATGTACACATATACACACACAAATTCACAATAGCAGTGCTCTTTGAGTGATTGCATCAATAGACACACTGGCTGAAACATTACAGGAGTGCAATGACATTCATAAATAAACACCGGAGAATATATTATACTCATGAATATAGTGGAGGTTCATAGGACCATGTTATGAAAACTTCTTAGACAAAATTTGTAAAAAAAATTTGATAAAGTCAACCCTTTTTATGAATGTATCGTAGTTCCCAGAGTCTCGGGATTGCAGTATCATAAGAATCAAGGTCAATTCCCATAGAATATTACTGAACGCCCAAATGCCTCTGCTACCAAAATATGCTCTTTGTTCTATTTTGAAGAGTAATAACTGGGGCCTCAATAACCAATGAGTGACTATCTAAAGTGACAACTATTGTTCTCTGTGGTGCAGATTAAAGATGAGTGAAGAAATTTTAAAGGCAGAGGACTAATAATTCTGATTCACGAACAGACCATGGGACTTCAGGGTTAATTATACTGACAGTAAAAGAAGTAGTTTCTCCAGCTACTATGACTAACTGCTCTGGGAGAAATCACCTTACTGCCCCATAGGAAAAATTGAAAAAATATGTGGGACAAAGCTCAAAACCATGACAGCAAAACAAAACAAAAGCAAAATTGCTTTTCAGAGAGACTGAAAGAGTGCCTAGGTCTATGCCCTTTTAGCCTAGCGACAAGCAGATCAGTATGGGGAATATAGCACTACAGAAGTATGAAAATATGATCAACCATTTAAAATAAAAAGGGAAGCATTTACTCAAGGACAAAGTTCAAAAGAGTTGGACAAGAAAGAAAAAAATAAACCAAGAAAATTATGGGAAAACTCTATGATAGTCACATCATTTCATGTCAATATGATAAGCATCCTGTATGGGTGAAATCTAGCCTGTCAATCAGGTCAGTCTGAAGATGTGTCCTGTGGGTGTGGTCTTCACATAAGGAGGGTCCTGGGAACCTCCCTCCCTCTCGCTCTGCTTTGACCTTCTTGTTGCCAAGTTGCATGGAATCACACAGAGATCTGTGAGAGCCTGGAAAATGCTTCCACAACATTGGATCTGCAAGATTTTGGAGCCACTGGCTTGTGATCATCTGCATTTTGCTTGAGTGCTGTAGGAGTCTCAAGAGGGATTCGTGTTGGATTTAGTCTAGTATTGGATTTATGAGCTAATAGTGGAATTATGAACTTGATGTGTACTGGGCTAATAGATTTTCTTAATATACACTGACTTTCATATAAAGCTGTTTCTTACACACATATGAATATCTCTGGATTCGTTTCTCTAGTCAATCTAGTTAAACACAAACTGTAATAATTGATGATATACTGTGATGCCTGCTAGCATCCAGTACGTAAAACAAAATGTGTGAGCGGTTGATTGGAAAACAAATTTGTTTAAACCTTCACATGATTTAATTACAATCTAAAAGTGTTATTTCTTCAAAGGATATTAGAACATAAATAAATGTTAGTAAAATGAATATTTTACTTTAAAGTATACTTGAATTGGAACATTTCCTGACATACTGAGTATATCTTCCCTAGGAAAGTTTTGAAGTAAATATTTTAAATCAGGTCTTCAGAAGGAAAAAAGCCAAAATTTTTGGAGTAAACATAAAAAATAACAATGAGGTACAATTGTTTATATATGATTGTATTGTGTTGAAGTTACTTGATGGATTAAAGCAAGTATAAAGCAAGATCTATCTCACGCAGTGAGGTGGGATCTCAGGAGTCATTAAAGAATAGTCAGTAGGGGGACATGTCCTTCGGACTCTGCAGTCCATGCACATCAAATTTCCTCATCCCCGAAGACAGCTGGGGCCCCGGCGGTGAGGCAGAAGAGCAATCGCAGCAACAGAACAAAAAATCCCAGGAAGAGGCAGAATTGTGAACGTCTCATCCCCGAGTGCAAGCACCTCAAAGTGTCTTTTGGCAGAAGGCAGCACTGCAGAGGAACGTGCCCCAGGCATGGAACTGCGAGGCAACACATGCTGGAAAAGAGACCTAGAGCTGAACATGTTAAGGCTGACAGTGGAGCAGTGTGACCCTTGGGCCTTTTTTGGCAGCTCTAAAGTAGCTGTGAAGCTTTGTATCATTG